>ML836512.1:0-17855 GCA_009831015.1 Picea engelmannii | reverse complement strand
CATTTATCAAATTAAAGTATTAAAAATGCATAATAATAACTTGAATTTCAAAGATACCTTGGGCGACCCTTTTGAGTGGTAAAAGGGTGTTGATTATATCCAAAGGAGGTCAAAAAGGGTGGTACTGGCATAGAGTTGGAGGTAAATGGTATGTAGTATGGGCATAGAACATAGTCAAAACCGGGGACCAACAATCCTCCTTCCCAAAACTAGGTCAAGGCACAGAGCCAACTCTCTATCAAGCACAAATCCTTAACACACATACATTCTCTTGCATGAAGCCACTTGAACTACTTGCACTTAGCTCAAAAAACTAATCAAAACAACACTACTTATACCATACATTCTTCTTTTATTTATGCTTTTACAAACCCTTACAATAGGGATAAACATGAGAAACCCCCATGGGTCGACATCCCAAAACCCATTACAAAAACCCTAAAGAACCCCTTAATGGGTCCACATAGCCCGAACAATAAGTGAGATCCACGATCTTAGCTTCGCCTTGGCTCTCCTTTCTCGAACACTATGTCAAAGTCCAAAAGTGGTCCAAATATGACCAAGGTTTCCTCAAAACTTGGTCGAAGGCCAACATTGTTCACTGGATATCTGTGTTATTCTTCATATCTCAATTTTTATTGTATTCAATTTGTTAATCAGTTTGTTCCACTCCTAAATACGGATCAGTCACCTAGGGTGATGTGGACCTACCTAGGTCTTCCAAGTGTCACTAATTTGATTGGTGATAGTTGTACTACGTGGGCCCTGGGAGGTTAAGCAATTTGGGAGTTCAGTGTTTGGGGAAAAGTTGTTGGAAGAATTTCCAGACCTCTAAAAGCCTAAAGTCCTGAAGTTATGAAGTGATGTGTCTTGGTGATGTCACATGGGGTGATGTGGACACACAATATGCATGCCACGTTTCAGTGTGCTATGTGAGTTTGAAAGGATTATTTTTCAGTTAGAACTTGACACATGTCACCCCTTAGATTGGGCCACGTGTCCACTTCTTGGAATATTCCACGAAACCCTTGGGTGTTGAGTACTAAGTGGACCCCATGGGTTTTCCACTTCGACGTTCAGAAGTAATGAAGTGAGAGTAAATTGAAATCCTTGAAGCTATGAAGAGCAGAGTAAATCCTCATCATTCATCAGGAGGGGACACATGGCAGTAGATCTTGTGGTCCAGAGAAGTCAAGACATAAGTAGTGAGGTCGAGGAATTCTAGAATCCTGAAGGTCAGATTCCATCATGACCATTGATCACAAAGGACGTGTGGCGCCATATTCCATATTCTAGAGGAATGGTACTCCGAAGGATATGAGTTGTAGTTTGTTGTGAGTCAACAACTCCCGGAGGGCCGAAGTTAATATCGACCATTGATCGAAAGTTGACAAGTGGAAGAAAGAGAGGGGATCTCCAGTGGGTTGACACTTAAAGATATTGGTAGTGAAGTGTTTTGTAAATCTTTGAATCCTAAAGTCCTAGAGATCTTATCCATCGTAGATCTAAACAAAAAGGAGAACCGTTGACCTGTATGTCCTCTGAGTATTTGGAGAATCAACGTTCGGGGAAAATGTGTTGTAATGGAGGCAGATCCTCCGAAGCCCCAAAGTTATGGAGCCCTGGAGGCACGAAGCAAAGGATAAGTTCCTATTTTTTAGCACTGGGTCACATCCCCTGGTCATATGAGTTTGAGGGCCGAAGGAAAGGGGCTAGCGCCTGAAATTTTGTTTAAGAATAGGAAAGGGATAGATTGTTCAAATATCCATAACTTCCTACTCAAAACTCAAAAATTGAGCATGGAAATAGCCATTGGAAAGGTCTTGGATAGTAGAAGATAATTGTTCACCCAAAAATTGGTTATGAATAGTCAATTTCTCAGAAAATCAGTAGAAAATAAATATGATATATTAATGAATCGGAATGGTTCATGTTTTCATGAAATTATTAAGGATAGTTTTCCTGACAAAGTTCTGTTGGCTACACTTTTTTGAAGAATTAACAGTTGTCATTTCAGAGTCAGCATAGAGTGTAGAGTGATGGAGGATGCTCAGGTAGTATTCAGTCAAGAATATGAAATCATAGGGTTGAATTTTCAGTTGGATATGGAAGGAACCAACTCCAATGGACATGAAGGAGAAAAGGAGGAAGACATAAATCTGGTTGAGACCCTCAGAAAATTGTAGACGGATGTCCAGAGCCACAAGGTTGATAATGAGAGGCTTATGAAGGCCAAGGAACAATAGGAAGAATTCAATATGAATTTATTGAAAATCCTAGAAAAAATTGAAAAGAAGTTGGATAAGGAGAGTGGCTATAGAAAATCAAGAAGTCACGGGACCCCTAAGAAGAAAGGAAGATCAAGGAGTGGTAGAAGACATCACCATAACTCCAAAAAGAATTCCCATAGGAGATAACACAGTAGCACAAGTACATCTCATGTCAGAAAGCATAGGATATCTAGGGTGGATGAGTTGAAAGGAGATATGAATAAGATCAATCCACCTACTTTTTATGGAGAGCACAAGAAGGATGAAGATGTTGAGACACAGTTGTTAGGCATGAGGAAGTACTTCCAATTGCATAACTATTATTCCCATGCATAAGGAATAATTTCCATCTATCAGTTGAAAGGAAAGGAATCCATGTGGTGGGATCAGCTTGTGCAAGTGTAGCACATCAGGGAGAAAAATGTGACTTGGACTCAATTCAAGAGGCATTTTGAGAAGAAATACCTGACTAAGAGGTATTACGATAAAAATATGAAATATTTCTTTGAAGTTAAAATGGGAAGCATGACTATTGATGAATATGAAAGGATATTTTTAGATTTGTTGAAGTATGTCTCCTTCATCAAGGATGAGATAGTGAATATTCAGAGATACTTGAGTGGGTTGTTATGTTTCATCAGTGACAAAATCCAATATGACGATCCCAAGACTCTGGAATAAACTATAAGGAGAAAAAAGTGATTATATGATTAGAAAAAAGGAAATCCTACTTTCCAGAAGGCTTGGGAGGACAAGAAGAAGTTTAATAAGGAACAAAGGTAGAAGGGGAACAAACAACCTTTTTTCAGAAACAATCCTCAAGGACAACCATCTTTTAGAGAGCATAGAATGGTTTACGTAGGTGGGAACAGGCCAAGGCAGACACCCATTCAATGTTGGGTTTGTAAAGGTGACCACAAGTATAGATAATGTCCTCACAAAAGTGTTCGATGGATCTATGCAGCCCTGGACAAAATGAAAGCAAATTTTCAATCACACATCATTGAAGTAGAAGGTATGATCAATAACCATGCCTTTACTATTTTTATAGATTCAGGAGCTAGTCATAGTTACATAGATCCTAAAGTTGTGGAAAGATTTATTTTTACAAGAATAAAGCATGAGAAATATTGTCTAGTACATCTGTCTACAAGATCCAATAGAAAAGTGGTTGAGCTGTCAAATCATGTCTAGTGGACATGAATGGGATAAGTACCAAGGCGAATTTGAGAACCCTACCATTGGGTTCATATGACTGTCTAATTGGTATGGATTGGTTGGACCAACACCATGTTTTATTAGACTATCATAATAAGGAATTTACTTGCTTAGATGAGGGAGGGAACCCAAGAATAGTCCAAGGAATTCCTAGGGAAGTTATTGTCCAAGAGATCTCAGCAATGCAGTTGAAGAAGTGTTACAGGAAGGGCTGCCAAATATTTACAGCCCATATGGAGGAAGCACCTAAGGATAAGGTGCCAAATATGGTGGATCATGCAGTCCTGAAATATTTTGAAGATGTGTTTAAGGAGATACCAGGACTACCTGTTATATCCCTAAATTTATCTACACATGCATACATGGCCTTGGCCCTCTTACTTGCATATTTTTCCAAAGAAAAGTTGAGTAGCTCTTCTTAAAAAACTAATTTTTAGATGTACGTGCCCTGCACCATTAATTCTTGCATACCTATGATTTATGAACCACTATAGCTAGTGTACATATGCATAATGCACCATTACAGCCCATGTATGCTTGCAAAAGTTGCAAAAAATAAAAAGTTGCAAGGAATTCATTGAATTTCACGGGCTATTCGAGGTTTCCCAACTAATCCACCTGTTATAGCCTATCATTCAACCGAATAACCATCCTTTTGGCATACAAAAGGAGGTGTTGGGTTCTCATTTAATACCTAAGAATAAGAACAGTGAAACTTTGCTCGATTTCACTTCCCCTCCTTTCCCAAGATATTGTTTCCTTTTGTGAGAAATTGCCTCAGCATTCCCTCATCAACCCCTTATTCCTCCATTCATCCCATTCCCTCCTATAGAAGATATTAAAAGGTTGAGAGAAGAAGTTCATACAAGGTGCACTTGGAGCATGGTAAAGAGGATCCCAGACCAGGTTCGCGAAACGGTGGTCGACTTAGATTGTAAAGGTATAATCTTTGTGTTATGAATAAAAGAATTACATTTTCCTATCCCAAATGATGGTGTCTTGAGTACTTTTATCAATTTATGCTTGACATTCTAACATATAACCCTTTATATATGGAATATCATGTGTGTAGATCTTATTTTTTCAATCTTTGGATGCAGTTCAACCCTAGGAGGAGACGTCCAGACAGTAGAAATTCCAATCACGACGAGATCATCACCAGACGTGGGATCAGAGGTATAGTTACCCGATCTCCTTTCTCTTTTCTTTCTTTATATTGGTTTTGGTATGTTTGGGGTGGTATTGAGAATTAATTATATTTTAGATGGTTATTTGTTCTGTCTACATTGTAAACCCCAGTGTAGTTAAAGGGGGGTTATTTCCCACTAGCAGAACTGGTGACCATACTGGGGATAGCCTCTAGGGTTTTTTAGGGGATTTTGGGTTGTTTGATTGGTTTGTTTTTCTTTCAAGTTTATTTGAGTTTTATGAGTTTGTCAAGGGATTATGGTCACCTTCAAGTGCAAGACTGACTGATATTTTCTTTTTTGGAAAGATGCAGAGGTGTACGCGCCCTGTCTTGAGTCAGCCCGTGTACATACGCGCTCTGTTCAGTAAACAACATGCGTACATACACAGGATGATAATGCAATAGCCCACATCTCTGTTTCAAGAATTTTTTTGAAAACGAGGGATTTTTCCTCTTTCCTTATTGAGGTTCACACTTCTCAGGGTTTTCTTGGATCAGTCTAGAATCTCTTTTTATAGCCATAGCCTAGGTTTAGAATTTAGTTTACTTGTCTTCTTGATTTTATTGTGTTTACTTTTAAAAGGGTTTTGAGAAATTTGTTGAATTGTAGATCTACCTTCTTGGTTTCTTGATTGATTCCCTGTGATCCGAAGTGGGTTAAATATATTTTTCAGTCTTGTTTTAGTATTCTTTTTACCCCTTTTACTTGCTTTGAGAAAAGAAAAAAATATTTATTTCAATTTTTCTCTTTAAGGAAACTTAAAAAAAAAAAAGATTTCCTTTTCAATTTGGTAAAGTAGTTAGAGTTGGTTATTTGCAAAAAAAGGGAAAAGGAGTATGTTTTTTAAGTTCTTTCTTGATTTCTTGAAACATAAGTGTCTTGTAGTCAAGAGAAACTACGTTTTAGGTTTTCTTTACAAGATATTGAAAAAATTAGTTAAAGAAAAGTTGGTTACAAAGAGTTAGTTATATATTTTCTCCTCTTTTTCATCTCTTATAACAGCACTAATTTCACGACCATATCCCGTGAGTAAATCAAGCCATTAAAAAGAACGCTTAATCTAAAATAAACTAGACTTTTTTTGTTTGTAGGGTCAACCAACTAGTTTAGGGTTAGGGCCTTGAATTAGGTTGGAGAGGAAACTCTTCAAGGCCATTAAACAAACATTGGAGTCTGAGTTAGGGAGTGTTTAAGTCCAATGTCGTAAAATTTATCCAGGACCCCCCTCTAAAACAGGGGATAAACACGAGGTCGCATGAGGAAAGGAAGTGGAGATAACCCCTCCAAAGTCGAACTGAACGTAGTGAGGAACACATATTGAGGATCTGTCTTGGGAGTACTACCAACTGCATTTTCCTAGGGATATTTGTGGACCTTGAATCCATTCAAGATCCTATGTTTTCTTCCATACCACTTTCTCTCGATACCCTCGATAGGTTTCAGACTTGTTATCCTTCTCATTGCGATCTGCCCGACTGTCGATTGTACCCTCTTGGTGACTAACTGGGAGATGGAAACTTAGTTTCCCATATTCTAGGGAATTAAATGGGTGAATTCGGGGGTATACCGTGGTACTTGGGGCATATGTCGGGTCATGCTTCGTAGAGTATGCCCGGAAGGTGCTCTCGTGTTCGAGTTTCACTTATACCAGTTAGTTTCTCTAGTGTTGACTGGAATAACTGTTCTTCCTACTAGAGAGTTGACTGCTTGATTTGTCTTATAGGAATTTTTTTAGTGTGTGCTTGGTGTTTAAATGCTAGTTAATCCTTACTGTGTTGATTGATATTTTCATAAAGTGGAAGATCAAGAGCTTCATCGGTCACAAAGGCTTCAGGTCCTGTCGTCGGTTGCATTAGAGCCAACTTCGCCACCATTACGGTGAATACTTGACCAACAAGGGTTGTTCGAAGTGACCAAGCTGCAGGAAGTTGTTTACGAGCATGCTCTATGAGGAGACTATTAGACTCTGGAGGAACCTACTGTTTCTGAACTTGGGGCGGAAGCTCTTGTGCCATCCAACCCACATATCAACAACTTGTCGACATCAATATTAGTACATGTTGTACCTCCTGAGGTGACACTTTCTGATCACCAGTTAGTTTTACAAGTGGTAATGGAAGAAAATGTTTCTACTTCGTTTGGGATTCCACATACTCTCATTTCAGCTACTACCAAAGGGGGCATATTTCCTCCTATCCCACCTTCACTAGTCTGAACCACAGTGGTATTGACTCCCTCTACTTCGGGCAGTGGTCTGATATAGTCATCGATGAAAACCAGTACTCCATTTACACAGAGTGTGATGGGCCCTCCATTCTCATATGGGATGTCTGACTTCAATTTGAACTTAGTCCTTACCTACTCCACCTTACAAACCATGGGTCTGGGCGAAGGGAGCTCAAGCGCTCTTATGCAAGGGTCTACCAGGGGCACTTCAGTCCCATTTAATGTTATCCCTTACTATGGGGGTCATATACCTCCTCCGTCCCCCTCGCCCGATAATGCTTTCCAACAACCTATCGGGCCAAATGTTAACTACATCTTGTTTGGATCAGGCAGCTTAGGACCTTCATCTTACACAATGTCAGTGGGATCAATGTCATTCTCTTTGTTTGTCACATTTAGGAACAATAGTTTTTCTTCGGTTGTAGTCTCGGCTAGGGGAAACCCCAGTTTTGGACAACATAACCTGGTACAGGGTACTATTGCTACACAGGGAGCGACGGTAGGAGTTTTCTCCTCTCAGGGGCTTTGGAATCCTTGGCAACGATCAGTTCCCTTGCCAAGGATTTCGATCGGGGGTAACCCCTTCCATGCTCAATGGAACCCCGAGCAGGGCTTTGTACCTATGCCTGTTGGATTAGCTGGGGGTATCCCCTTCCAAAATACTTGGAACACACCGTAGGGACCAATCCTCGCACAATCCATGTCATCCAATTACAGGATTTAGCCGATGATATCCCAACAAATGTAATTTCCATACGTTGGTCAAGGCCATGGTTTCTACCAAAACCCTATCTAGCAGTCCAACTTTTCCTGGCAACCTGGTGCCAATAAAACTCTAGGACCCTCTTTTCCTATACATAGTACTCAAACTAAACTACCGTTTCTAGCAACACTACATCTGCCAGACTTGTCAAGATTGCTTAATGACCCAATTTGTCATGATCTGCATTAGCCCCCCATGTTGACTAAGTTGCCTTCAGATATTCCAAAATTTGAAGGCAAGCCTGGTGAAGATCCAGGTGATCACGTGACAACCTTTCACTTATGGTGCTCATCGAACTCAATGCAAGATGACTCCATCTAGTTTCTCCTTTTTCGATGCAATCTTATCGATGGTGTCGCAAAATGGTATATTGAGCTCGACCGATCGAGGTATTCTTACTTTAATGACTTCGCGATGGTATTTTTGAACCATTTTGAGTTACCCGTGAGATACAATGTCGGCACCAAATTGTTGGCCAACTTTGAGGAGACCAAGGCCGACCATATCTCTAATCACATATGAGAATGGCGGTGTCGAAAGAGATTGATTAAGGTCTAGGTCCCTCCTCCTTTCTTACTCGAAGGGTTCCTAAAGTCTTTGGTTCCTTGCATCTCCAAGGACGTAGCAACTTCTAGAGTGTTTTCATAACATGAGGCGATAATGAGAGCACAGCAGTTTGAACTAATCTACTCTTAGTCTGACATGATCTATGAGATTTTGTCGAATTCACAACGGTCTATCCTCGACAAGGACAAGAAAAATTCTAGACCCCATGCCGATGGTATTTTGGGCTCATCACATGGAAATTCCACTGATTTGTTGTCGAATCAATTGCAACAATTGTCGATACAATAGGTTTTGGCCAGACAGACCTCGAGTTCGGCTGCTCCCCCTACCCAAACATCAGATGTACATAGTGTGCAATTGACAAACCCTAATGCCAAACAACATCCTAAGGTAAAGAAGAAACAACGGAACAAGAAGGGTAAAGGGGACAAAAAGGCTACTAACAATGTTGGAGGGGGGGAAACCGAGAAGAGGAAGTTGAAGTATCCATGTAATCTTTGCACGAAGGACCACCCGAATCATCTGTTCCCTCGACTTGAAGAAGCTCAAAAGCTATTGGCACAACAAAAATTTGCTATGCCGACGAAACCATTTCCACATGGGAAAAACATGGCTCAAGCTTCATCATCCTCGAGTATGGAAGGGGGAAGTTAGGGACCCCCTGCGACTACAAACCCGACCACAAATGTTTACATGATGAAAGTTTAGGCTCATATAGTGACCAAGGCCCGAGATTACGGAATGCTAGAATCTATCAAAAAGGGAAAAGAAGCCACAAACCCATCGATTCCTCTCCATATTGAGAGGATGATGGGAGAAAGAATGACATGCATCCTGAAAGGTGCGTTCAATAAAGATTCTCATAATATGAATGCGAGGGTTGCCTAGAACTACTCCATTGTGGAAGATTTGGCACAAACCCCTTGCGCGATGTCTACTTTGGAAGTCCTCCAAAGTTTCCCTTCACAGAGAAAGGCTCTGTTATCCTCCTTGGGATTGGCAGAGACTTGTAACCCAGGAGCGATTGTTCTTTATCCAACCGACTTAAAACCTCATCTTCCTTACCACGTTTCTTTTTAGATAGTAGTGGCTTACACCATGAAATATTTTACTCGAAACATCTTATGTACAGTGGTTGATGAGGGCACATCGACTTCTGTGATGTCGATGGCATGTTGGAAGGCCATTGTCCAACCTGATTTGTCTTTGTCACCTACGTTTCTTACGACGTTCAATGGTTGGTCGTTCATACCACATGGAATCATTCCTTATTTCCCCATGCAGTTAGGAGGAAAACCTATGTGCATCAAAGTTGAAGTGGTCAATGCGCCTCTCGACTAGAACCTGTTGTTAGGGAGGAGTTGGAATTATGAAATGCATGTAGTGGTTGCTACATTTTTTTGGGTCTTGTGTTTTCCACACAAGGGATGGATTGTAACCATTGACCAGTTTTCCTTCTCCTGCCCTGACCTTTCATAGGCGGCATCCATGATATCGATGATTGATAATCCTCAGCCTGAAACCGTTAATTTAGGGGTTGGTTTGTGTCCATCATTGATGGGTAATTTTGATTACCCGTCGCCTTTTGGCGATGCCAATATTATATCGGTTGTCCCCGACCAGCCTAAGGATGAAATATTTCAAGTGTCGTCATTTCAAATGACTTACTTTCATGATCTATGGACTCTTCCTTCCCATTGACGTCGATGGGAGGGATAGAGAATTCTGGCATGGTCATGCCCTTGTCTGCGGTTGAGTTTGAGTACAACATTGTCCAACAAGCTTCGGTCGACCCTGATACAACTCCTGCATAAGATTTAGATCCAATTCTTGAGCCTATTTGGGCTCATAGTTCTTTTTCCACTATAGATCCTTTAGACCTGGTCTTTCCCTCTGATGAGGTTATTCTTGAGGCACTGACTGGTCCAGACAGACCCTGGGATGATCTTCATCATAGATCTTACTTTCTTCTAGAGGTGGGAGAAATTATTTCGACCGTGAATGGAGATAGGTCTTGTCCTATTAATCCTCTAGCTACGCATGTAGTTTATGACGAGGGTAATATGGTGAGTATCATTGAAATGATTCCCATAGATATCTCCAGAACCCCTAGCATTGTGGAGAATGTTTTCATTGGATCATACTTCTCCCTCAAAGAGATTTGAACTTATACTGAGCTATTTAAGGAGTTTTGCGACATTGTTTCCTGGTCTTAAGAGGAAATTTCAGGAATAGACCCAAGAATCGTCGAACATGAAATAACAACTTATCCTGACGCCCATCCAGTCCAACAAAAGTTTCGTCCAATGAATCCTCGAAAAATGGCAGCAATTAAGGCTAAAGTAGAGAAACTGCTTAAATTTGGTTTTATCTACCCCATGCAGTTGACTGAATGAGTGTCAAACCTTGTTCTGGTTAACAAGAAACAAGGTATGATTCACGTGTGCATGGAATTTCATGAATTGAACAAGGCATGTCAGAAAGATAATTTTCCCACCCCATTCATCGATCAGATTGTCGATGAATGCGCATGATGCAAGGTCTTTTCATTCATGGATGGTTTCTTGAGATATAATCAAATTCAGATCAAACTTGAGGACCATCATAAAAAAACTTTATTTGTCCTTGGGGCACGTTCACGTATCGTAAGATTCCTTTTGGCCTCAATAATTTTGGAGCCACTTTTCAGCGGGCCATGTCATTTGATTTTCACGACCTTAGACATATAGTTGAGTCATATCTTGATGATCTAGTATCACACTCTTGTAAGAGATTTGATCATCCTGCACACCTCCAACTAATCTTTGAACGATGTTGCTACTATCGGATTCGCTTGAATCCTAAAAAATGAAATTTTTGCGTGACGTCGGGTTGTTTCTTAGGTTTCATTGTTTTGGAAACAGGGATCATGGTCGATCCTCTCAAGGTTGAGGTGATAGTTCAATTTCCTCCCCCATGCACAATACCCCAGCTTCAGAGCTTACAGGGTAAAGCAAACTTTCTTCGATGTTTTTTCATGAATTATGCCGAGATCACTAAAGGGTTTATGCGTCTCTTGAAAAATGGTCACTCAACTCTCTTTTTAAGCATTGAAACATGCCCTTACGTCTTCCCCTCTTCTCCGACCTCCCGATTATAACATAGATTTATTGTTGTATTTGGTTGTTGAAAAGTTGACCACTGGCATGGTCTTGGTTCAAGAGGATGATCTTCTCTAGGAGCACGTTATTTATTACCTTAGCCAAGGCCTAGTTGGGTCGGAACTCAACTATTCTCACATTAAGAAGCTTTCTTTGGCAGTAGTGCATGTTGTCCAGCAGTTCCATCATTACATTTTTCTTCGTAAGACCACTATCATCGCCATTGTGAACCCTTTCCAATATGTGTTAACACGATGGGTCATTGGTGAAAAAATCAGTAGATGGATTGTAATCCTCCAAAAATTTGACTTCGATTTTGTTTCCGCAAAATCCAAAAAGTTGTTGGTATTTTCCGAACTTATTTTGGAACTTTTGGTCGAGTCTAGTGATATCACGCCCGAAGAATCGCCTATCAAAGTAGATCTTTTTCTAATCGCATCTTCGGATCCCTGGTATGGAGATATAGTAGTATATCTCTATACTTTGAAGTGCCCCGCTTCTTCTTCTTATGATGAGTGTTGACGAATTTTCCATCAAGCGCGAAACTATCTCATACTCGATGACACTTTGTATCATCGAGGTGTTGATTACATTCTTTGTCGGTGCCTTATCCACAAAGAAGAAGAGCTCATTCTAAATGATTGCCACACTAGAGCATGTGGTGGTCATTGTTTTGGGTTGGCAAAAACCCAAAATATTCTACGTGTCGGTTACTTCTAGCCCTCATCAATCAAGGATTTCATTGAGGCAGTCAAGAAGTGTCACCCATGTCACATCTTCTCTTGGAAGATGTGGGCACATCTTGCTCCCATGTTTCCTGTCATTGTTGTTGGTCCTTTCACCAAGCAGGGGATTGATTTCAAAACATGTCACCTGGCCTCAGCCAGGGGGCATCGTTACATCATCGTAGTGGTAGACTACTTCACAAAGTGGGTTGAAGTTATGCCAATGTTTAACAATGATGGTGAAACAATAACTCTTTTCATTTTTAATCATATAGTAGAAAGGTTCAACATCTCAAAGGAGATCATCACTGACCATGGCAGTCACTTCCAAAACAAAATGATGTCCAAGTTATCATCAAATCTTGGGTTGAGGAAAGAACATTCGTCACCCTATTACCCACAAGTGAATGTTCAATTCTAAGCTGTGAATAAGTCCCTCAAGACTATTCTTTAGCGGACGATCAATTCTACCAAGTCAAATTGGAATTTGATGTTGTACTCGGCGTTGTGGGCCTAGCGAACGTCTTTGAAGACTGCCACCAGTTTCTCACATTTTCAACTCATATACGAGCTGGAAATAGTCTTACCTATTGAGTGTCAGATATCATCTTTAAAGTTGGTAGTATAATTACTTCCAGACACTTCACTGCTTGAGGAATGCCTATTATATCTTGAGAAGCTTGATGAGCAGCGTTGTGATGCAACCTCGGCCAATGAGGCTCATAAGAAATGATTCAAGTGTCAGTATGATCGGTATGTTCGTCCTTGTATTTTCTTCGAATGTGATCTTGTCCTAGTCTATGATCAAGACAAAGATCCCCTAGGGGCAGGAAAGTTCAAACCCATGTGGTTCGGACCATTCATAGTGAAAGAGGTATTGAAGAAGGGTGCTTACTGTCTAGTTGAATTTGAAGGAAATTCCTTGGCGAAGCGTAGAAATGGGCTCTACCTCAAGAAGTATTACTCTTAGGTTGGTTTCCTAGGTGACTTCTTGTACATATGTATAGTTATTATACAGTTCTTTTTTTTTTGTGGACGTGTAGTTATTTATGTCTTCTTTTTCACTGTGGCATATGTCAAGTGAATCAGAGGTGCATTTTGGGTTCATGGACGGTGCTATCTGACACACTTGAAGGCTTGCTTCCACATCTTGGGTGATTTTCACACCTAGAGGCTAGTCGATATCTTTCATAGGTATTTGTCTAGGTGATACCACAAACAATGTTGTCGAGTATAGCACAGTGATAGAGATGCTTTGTGACACTTTGTCACATGGAATTTCACACCTCTGGGTCTACCTATATTCTCAGTTGGTTGTGTCCCAATTAAATGTATTTTACCACGTATATGATCCTACTTTTCACCGAAATTTCCTTAGCGTATGTCTCTTAGAACGTTACTTTGATTACATTACATATATCCATGGTCCTAGGATATTTAATCACATGACAGATACTCTAGCTAATCAATTATTAGATTGGCATGTTGCACACACATAGAAAGAGAAGAACACACATACACATGTACATACATTTATAAAAAATGTGATCCATAAGACAAATAAGATGTATATATATATCAAAAGTGTTACGAGTACATAGGTGGGCGTGAATGCCTCAAAAATAAGGTGCAGTATACATCATTGGGATTATGCCCTCAAAAATACATGTACAATGGTGCCCTTGGCACATATAAAATGTATAGCCTATCTAAGATCAGGGCCTATTGGCCTTGCCATAATGAACAATGGTGTTGGCTAAACGACGGAAAAGATGGACCCAAGTCTATGTCTCCCCCACTACATGAGGCTGCATGGAAGGCGGGAGATCCTCGATCTCGGACATGGGTATTGTGTGATTGAGTGCAATAAGTTTGCATTCCACTCGTCTCAAAATTCTCTTAGCCTCTCCAGCTAGAGGTCCCCCCGTGGTTGCTAGTCTGTTGGATATTGTTGGTCTCGCCTCTGGTGGAGGACGTCGTCGAGTCCTCGCGAAGTCTACTAGGCTCACTAGTCCCACATCTGTACATAAGAATGATATATTTAAAACCAAATAAAAAATTAAATAATATTAAAAACATGTTACCTATCTCTCCTTGCTCCTCTCCAAGAGACATGGGCATGTCAGAATCCCTGAAAAAATTGATCTCGGTGTAGGGGTAGTCCTCTATCGTTGGAATCTACTATTACCACTAGTCAAAAATTGTGTCATCGAAGGCCTCTATGGTCCTCCCTCCCCCCTGTCCTGGCATCAATACTATCCATCAGCATACTTCTGGGAAGGAGGCCACATGCCCCCGCACCATCTCTCTGGGAATAAGGTTGGGTACTCTCTCTCGAAGAATGAGCATAGAATAGTACCAAACCTAAAGTTTTTGTGTTGCATTGCTAACACTCTGTCAGTTGTCTCTTTACGCATGTGAGCATGGTCATACTCTACTCAAAAATATTTTCCTCCTAGAAATGAATGGCAAAATGCATGTGTGCCCAAGAATCCTGGTGAAGGGACGCGGATCCAGTAATCCTCCCAATCAGTAGCAAGATCACTTGCAGAGTCAAACTCGTGATCTTGTGAATAGGCACCTGAGAACCTACCTTCTCTATGTCAGCTTCATAGTACATCTGAATGTAGTCCTCAATGTTAAAATGCCCAGGGGGAAATGTCCGCAAATTGATTGGTTCCCCTCTCCTCAAGATATCAGTCAGGAAGTAGATGTCCTCAGTCATTGGAGTCAACGATTGTCCCTCTATCATGAATGCATCTGCATCCGGATGCCAGTAATCAACTAGGGAGTTCAGTATCCTGGGTTGTGCCCTCATAAAATGACATTGGATGAACTTTCACAGCCCGCATTGTTTCAATATGGCAATGGCAACAGGGTCCTCTTCGACCAGTATATCAATATCCTTCTGTTCCCTCTCCCTCTAGTGGACATACATCATGTTCCATGGAAATTTAAAGGGAGTTAGATCTTGCTTTTTAAAAAAAATTTCCAACCTTTTGAGGGTGTACATGGGTTGTTTTGGCCTCAGTCACGTATGTATGAGAGTAGAGTGTTTTCTACCTGAGTACATACGCGGGTTGTCCTTGGATATCCCACGTACATGTAGGGCCGCTCTTTTTAAGAGATCACGCCCCCTCAAAAACAAAAATAAACTCATGAAACACTAATTGAAATGTAAGAGGGGTGCATTTGTACTTACTTGGTCCAAGCGGAATTTTTTTTTCGTCCACTGAAGCTCCTAGAATCAACTTCTTTAGCAAAGGGTCGTTTTCTCCTTTTGGGTAATTTTCAAATTGCAATGGTGAAAATGAGCCGTCAACTTCTATTTATAGAATTTTTTGGCATTTTTTTTCCACTTTTTTGACCCCCTTTGTCATTTTTCCTGGCTTGGAAATCACTTGGTTCCAATTCGGAGTTTCTTATTGGATGTTATGATACACTTTTTATTTTGGTTTGGTAACCTTTTAGGGATGGGCCAATTTTGGTATCCTTTGGTAAAAGTCATTTTTTCCAACTTTTTGCATATAAGTTAGGATTTCACCTCCACTTTTTGCATCTCCTTATCTTTTCTGGTTTTCCATAGGATCGACCCCACCGAGGTGCGACACAGAACCTTCATTGTTTCTCTAGAATTTTCATAATTAGGTGGTAGAGCCTACCTCTACATGGATTCCCTAGGTATACCCTTGTTGCATTTTAGCGTCTATGCTATCAGCAATGACTATAGGCTCAGGAGTCCTTGTTAGTCCTATCATGATTATGAGATTGAGCCTCATTCATTTGGTGCACCATCATTCTTGGCCTCACCCTCGGAACTCCCAAATGAGCACACTTTGTTGTCTTTCAAGCTCACTTTACAATTTGAAAGAAACATTCGATGAGACTGTATTTAAATTTTTTGATCTTGTCTGGATTAACTGAGAAAACTAGCCCCCTGAAGTCTTCTTTAAGCCCTTTTTAGACTCTCTAAAAATGAAAAGATTGTCGAGTGATCTTGTTGTCCTTCACACTCACCAAACTCAAATTTGAAGGCATGTATGTCTGATGGTAGTTTATCCCTTTTTTGGTCCGGACGGTTAATTGCACGAATAAAGGTATGCTCTAGGAACTTTGGTTCGCTAGAAGAGTATTCTCAGGCGTAAGTTTAACCCTTTTTCGGGCCTGAGGGACTAAATTTTTGAAAAAGGAACATTCTCCTTGGTTTTGGTTTATCACCTTTTCTAGGCCTTGGAGATTACTTATGAAAAAGGAACCCCCACAAAGTCCATAGTTAATTTATTTTCAGACTCCCTAAAATTGAAAAGATTGTCGAGTGACCTTGTTCCTTCAAACTCGTTAAATTGGTCTAGAAGAACATCTACTGGCATTATTTTAACCCTTTTTCCAGCCTGTAGATTATAGTGGAAAAAGGTACACCTCGTGAGATTCGTCTCGCCAGGAGAGTTCTCCTCGGTAACTTTTATAATTTTTTCGGTCTAAGGAGACTAAACTTAGAAAAAGGTTAAGCTATTTTCAAACTCCTTAAAATTAAGAAAATTGTTGAGTGATATTGACTTTGTCACACTAGTTAAAATGTTTTTGAATAGACGTCTTTTCAGTGCAACTTTACCCCTTTTTTGAACCGACTATACTATCTCCGAAAAAGGTACTCCCTGGAGTATTCTTTATCATTTTTTCAGACTCTCTAAATGTGAAAAAACTACCGATCTTTTCTTCTATCGGCTTGTAAAAATTACATTGAAGGGGGTTTCATTGTGTCTTTCCTATTCACATTTGCATCTCTACATCTTTGGCCTAATGTCGGCTCCATGTTGCTCTCAACTAAACCTTTGAAGCATGCCTTATGCGCAAGCCTTGTAGCACTTCTTGCCTCTGCGACATGACACCTTGACCCATGGAGGGATTTTCCCCGAGTGTCCTTTTCCTTCACATGTATCCTTTCTCTGAGCATTAGTATGTTCCTTGCACTTTGAACTAGTATGCTTGCTTGCGACACTCGATCCTCCTTTATAACATAGCATTCTTTTATTCTTTTTCAAGATCTTAAAAAATTGAAAAAGACAAAAGAGTTTCCCTTGGACAAAGCACATCTTTTTGTTTTTTCATCAAGCATTGGGATCTAGTATGACCTTAGGAAGTTGTTCTCGCTACATGGA
Organism: Picea engelmannii; assembly: GCA_009831015.1. Classification (NCBI taxonomy): domain Eukaryota; kingdom Viridiplantae; phylum Streptophyta; class Pinopsida; order Pinales; family Pinaceae; genus Picea; species Picea engelmannii. Next base: position 597 of record ML836512.1, on the reverse strand, counting down.
GCCGTGTTCTCCTCCGTTTGGTTACTCTTCCAAACACATGTAGATTTTTCGTTGCCTCTTACATCGTGAACTTATGTCAATGTCATGCTTCCTGAGTCTGATCATCTTTCATGTTTTTGTCCAATGGAAGTTTCACCCAACATGAGTCATCGTTTCTGCAGTTTGTCTCTTGACCTCTTGAGTCGGCCATCCCGAGAGTCCAATCAAGTCTTGATTCAAAATCGATGAATTTCTCTGCTTGATCATCGATATCCTCATTTATTTTCCCGATGAGTTGTCAAAGACCTCAGGGTAGTGAAGTCATACACTCACATTGCACTCCTACCTTAGTTTTTAATATATTGAAGGTGTTTCTCAAGCTCTGAAGGCCTCATCTCCAACCATCGGGCATCACTAGCTTCTTGAAGATGGATACTCTACTTTTATATATTCGATTGATTTTGAGATGTAGATCCGTTGTGTATTTCTCATGGATACACTTTATATAGTCATATCACATGGATATGTAGTGTATTTTATTGGAAGCCATGATTTATTTCATCCCGAGCATGGGTATGCCTGCCTCGGACAAACAATTGTTGTTTTGCAGATGGCACC
>ML836511.1:42168-56910 GCA_009831015.1 Picea engelmannii | reverse complement strand
TTATGACCTTGGTCACACATTTGACTCACACTTAGAAGATTATGTTTCATATCTTCTACCAATAGAAAATTTTGTGCCTTTTCATTCTTGTTCCCAATTCGGACTGTGCCTTCTCCAATGATTTTGGATGAATTATCATTTCCGAAGGAGACTGATCCATTTTTTTCTTTCCGTAATGTAATAAATTTTTCTTTATCACCTGTCATGTGTTTTGAACATCCACTGTCAACATACCAACCATGTTTCTTCTGGTTAGCTTGTAGAGCGACTATGCATTCTTCATTGTTATACTGATCTTGCTTTCTTGTCCATGTCATTTTCTGAGGTTCTTGTCTGTGACTGTTGTTATTCTGTTGAGGTTCTTTAGGGGGCACTGTCATTCTGCAATCCTTGGCCATGTGTCCAAAATTGTTACATTTTTAACATTCCACTTCAGTGCTCAAAGATTCAAACCTGTTGTAACTTCTTCTTTGTGTGTCACTAGGTCTCCTTGAATAATCCCTTTGTGTATAACTCTCAAAGTTGTTACTGTTCCTATTATTAGGTCTGCAATTCATAGCTTTATGTCCAAAATTATTACATGCATAACATAAACCAAAAAATATAGTTTGATACATGGGAGTTGAAGATCTTTTGAAAGGAGGTGCTCTTATGAATCCTTCTTCTTCTTGAGGCCTATCTGTCTGTTGTTGATTCTGAAATCTGAATCTTCTTAGTGGAGGAGTGTCCCTGTAATCTTCCTTGTATATCTTCGTATCCTCTTTGATTGTTTCTGCATAGCTCTTTGGATTTGTTTCTTGCTCTGTTGTTTTGGAGCTTGATCCATTTTATGTCTGTTTGTATCCAAGTCTGGACTTGTCAAGATGAGATATTTGACTGCTGATAATGTCATCCAGAAATTTTGAGCTATTCTGCATATTTTTCTTTTGAATATCCTTTCTTAGTGTGACAACCTCTGCTTCCAAGTTTCCAATGATCTTGTTCTTTTCATCTAGTTGTTTTTTGAGTGCTTCTTCAATTCTTTTATCTTCTTCTATTTGAACCTTCAATTTTGTGATCATTTGTTCTAGTTCTCAATTGCAATTTTTCTTGTCTAGTTCTGCTTGCAGTTTCTTATTTTTCTTCTTTTCTATTATGATAACTTCTATGACACACATTAATTCTTCTCGATAGTCAACTTCCGCCTCTTTAATTTCTTCTTTGACTTCTTCACATTCTTCTTCAACTTCTTCATATTCTTCTTCCGAGTCTTCTTTGTCAGAGTCTTTTACTGCCATGAATAGAACTCTTCCTCTCTCATTGTCACTGACTTCATCTTCATCTGATGATGAGATGTCTTCTTTGGTGCATAAGATTTTTTTGAAAACTTTCTTTGTAGTTCTTTTTCCTTTATATGTGTGTTTTCCTTTTGAGTAAACTTCATCATTTCTCTTTTTCTTATGAGGACATTTGTTAGCAAAATGACCAATACCATCACAATTAAAACAAATTAAAGGGAGCTTACCTCTATACCTACCGTTGGTTCCCTTGTTCCGTTTTTTGATGAAGTTGACCACTTCTTCATCATCTTCCGAGGCGTCACTGCTGCTGCTATATTCTTCTTGTTCCTTTTTCTTTTGATTTGATTTTTTGGATGCCTTGAAGGCTGGTTATTTTACATCTGGATTTTCCTGCTCAGTTCTCATTTCATATGCTGTGAAGATTCCATGCAGTTCATCCATGCTTATTGATTCCAAATCCGATCTTTCTTCTAGCACTGATATCTTAGGGTTGAATCTCATAGGAAGAGATCTTAGTTTCTTTTGAACAATTACATATTCTTCAATTTCTTCTCCCAATCCTATGATTGCATTCACTGTTTCATCGACTCGTAAGAATTAGGCTGCGATATCTTCATCTTCCTTCATTTTTGGTTGTTCAAACTGACCTCTGTAAGTCTGAAGATTTGCTACTTTGACTTTTCTATATCCTTCATAAATATTTTGAAACTTGTCCCAAATCTCTTTAGCGGATTTACAGTGTGCAACTTTGGTGAATACCGTATCACTGAGACCATTCAAAAGTGCATTTGTGGCTTTGGAATTATTCTCACCGCGTTTTATTGCTTTGTCATTTGTTGGTGGAACTGTTGGTGCTGTGTATCCATCTACAATTGATTTCCAAACTTGAAATCCCTGTGCCTGTATATATGTCCTCATCCTTATGCTCCAAAAAGCATACTTTTGTCCATCAAACTGTAGAATTCCATTTTTATATGAGTTGGTACTCTCCATGATCTACCTTTCAGTAGTTAAACTGGTTTTTGAAGGAACCTACTCTGATACCAATTGTTGGATTACTGAGAGGGGGGGTGAATCAGTAATAGAGCAATAATCCTTTTTAACCATATAATCCAAGTGTTATATCAATGCAGCATTATCATCCAATAACTGCAGAGTAAATAAGCAATGAACAAATGAACAAACATACACAAACACAATACACCAATGTTTTATGTGGAAACCCAAATCGGGAGAAAACCACAGGATGCTTTTTCTTATATGTCTTGAAGAATTACATTCATTGGAAGCACCAACTTCCTTTGTTTTTTGGCTGCAACTGGAAGGAGGCTCCAACCCCCTATTTTCTCAGGCTACAACTTGAGGGAATATCCAACTCCCCAATTATCTGGCTACAACTAGAATGAGGCTACAACCCCCTATGTTCTCCGGCTACAACCACCTGTCCTTACGCCGTCCTGCCACCCTGAAGTAGAAGTAGAATGATGGAACCACTGTCAACCTGTCACTATGAGATATACCTCTATAAACCTATACCAATAAATATAAACCATGCATCAACCTGTACCCCAACCTGTAATCAACCTGTGCCATAAACAAGTGCATCAACCATGCACCAACCTGTACCAAATAACCTGTAATCAACCTCTACCATAAACAAGTGCATCCAACCATGTACCAAGTATGTACCAATCATATGTCAACTACTCATCAACTATTACTCATCAATATGTACCAACATCATCAACTATACACCTCATGTATGTGCCAACTCATCAACTACTTGTCTCAACCATGTACTCAACATGTACCTCAACCAAAAGAACTCATCAATTTCATCATCCAAATCTGATTTGTAGCTCTGTAATAAACCTGTTGTATATGATCACATTCATGCAAACCTTCCTTAATTTCAACAACAAGAAACTAGCATTTTCATCAAACTTTTTTTTTCTCACATGCTTAGTTTTGGATTAGTCAACAACCCTGACTTGAAGTAATCATAACTTTGTACCTGTAATGTATAAAGATATGAAACTGATACACAATGTTATTAAATGTTTTTTATGCAATTCCTCCAGGTGTCACTACTTGGAACCTCTCAAAAAATGAGTTATAGCAAAAATGACATACCTTGCTGAATTCTGGCTTATTCTAGAGAGCGACCTTATAGAGTGTGCCCCGCACGGAATGTTTGTTGAATTTATCTGAAACTATTGCACAAGATACTATAGACTGTACTCTCACCAACACATTTGGTTTCATCAAATTTGGATCTGTTATGAAGAAGTTATGACGTTTTTACCCTAAACACTTGGTTTTGACTAGTTTCAGGACTAGCCACAAACCCTATTTTCCACAGAGTGTAACTCCAAATATACAATGACCCACAAGATAAATTGTTTACCACAGATAATTGGATATGTTTTCTCAATGTCATAGAAATTTCATGGTCTAAATCATTATAGAAAACAATTTATAATGAAAATGGTGAGATGACCTGTAAATAACATACCTTAGAAAGCACCATCAAAAGAATTTATCCTTCCTTGCATTTCGGCCTTATTTTCTTCACCTTCCCTCATAATTTCTGCTTAGATATCCTTGGTTACCTCAAACACCTATAGATATTCAATATTCTCAAGTTTTATTTAAAATGAGAGAGCCTTGCCTCTTATTTATACTCTCCAAGTAGCTTCCTTAAAAACATCTTCTAGGCCACTTGGCCCCACTTTCCTTATTTTAGGGTTAAACCACTTCTAATTTATCCATTAAATTTATTATTGAAATAATTTATTTTGTGTTCACTTTGAATTATAATACACTCATTACTTCACTTTATTATTTACCTTTTAAAATCTCTTAAACCACTTTGACTACTTTGACCTTTTGGGGCTTCTAGATGACATATGAGGGTCCTCCAACTTTGTAAGGCCATAACTCTCAAACCGTGAGGATTTATGTGACGTTCCACATACCACCAGAAATGGAATGACATGTAATATCCATATCGAATAGTATTATCTAAAAATATATCATAACTGATACCGTTATCCATCAAACAAACTTGGGTCCATTACCCAAACCCAGGGTCTCCAACTTCTCATGGCCATAACTCTCTAATCGTGAGGAGTTATGTGACGTTCCACATACCACTGGAAATGGAATGACAAGAAATATCCATCTAGGATATTTCACCTGAAAAATTCATTGTCCTTCATCTCATTATTCCACAATTAAGCATGGGCTCTCTTACTCCACAAAGTGTCTTCCCGTGAGGGATTTAACCATAAGGGGACCACTTTGGAGTTCATCCATCTTTACTTCTTATCAACCATGACAAGACAATAATGAGTCATCTTTACATCAAACAATATTGGGTCCATTACCCAAACCTTTGTGCCGCGGGGCTTTCTTCAAGGGTTGACATCAATGATAACCAACCTTAATCAACAGTAGTTAGCTATAACACTCAAAGACCACACGCTAGAATAATACATGAGCCTTGATGTAAACAACCCACAATGAGCACCAAATAATGTTGTAGAGGTAAAAAAGCTACTGGTAAATGAATTTTAGAAGCCAAGATCAGAAGACCAGTACATGAATGAACTGATTAAGATCAGGCAGAAACTAGGTGAATCTGTTTGGGAGATTGATCAAAGGTTCAAACGTCTAAAAGGTAAGTTTAAGTACTTTATTATTGACATGAAACATAGGTAGTTATTTGTGAACTCACTATTACCACACTTTAAGTATCCTTTGAAACAACACACTTTTTAGACTCGGGGAGAGGCGCTTCAAGCAACCTTGCACGAGAAGAAAACCAATATCAACAGACATATCCAATAATAGAAGAGCTGAAAGAGGATATGAAAAATTTGACATTTTAGTTGAACGAGAATAAGGGGAAAGAGAAGAGAGAAGTTGTTTGTTGTACGTTATGAAAGACAAAGGGACACCATAAGAATGAATGTCCAACCTTTGCACAATACTTGGAAGCAGGGGTGCCAAACCACTTTCCAACAGGAGGACCATGGTGTGAGATTTGTAAAACACATTGGCATGATCCATATCATTTTCCAATGATGCAGAAGTATAAGACAATGCCAAAAATCTCTTACTACAATTTGTGCAAATTAGTGGGTCATGATGACAAGGATTGTAGAACAATGGAATTGATGAGAGAAAGAACTTTAGACACCTACAAGGTGCAAGAAGAGATGATGACCGACCAGGCTGCACCACAGTTCAATAATGTGAAACCACAATTCAATCCCGCACAACCACAATACAACAATGTGCAGCCACAATATAATCCTGTGCAGTATAACCAGGTACCCCAATACAATGCACCATGAGGAGATAGAGGTGGATTCATAGGTGGAGGCTGAGGCATAGGAGGATTTGGATGGGGCAGAGGGCCAGTAGTCTGCCACAACTGTCAACAACTAGGACATTATGCAAGAGAATGTCCACTTCCACCTTCGACATGTATGTATTGTCACATAGTAGACCATGCCACAAAAGTTTGCCCAACACTATTGGAAAAAATACAGGAAAAAAGGAACCAGAATAATCAGAATGTCCAATGGATTTATGTAGAAGCCATGGATGATGGGAAAAATATAAAAATAGTTACTCGAGGAGGATCCAAGACAAGAGATGATGCAACAAAACATGATCCAACTCTACACCAGTGGGTCAAGAAGAATACTGAGCCACAAAAGCACTTTGATGCGCAAAAAGAAAATGAAACATCTAAGGAAGCCAGACACGAGATTCTAAAAGAGAACATTGTGTCTACATCAATTGCACAACAAACTTAGGATCCACCAATGCATGAGATGTCATCTTCAATGGATCACACCAACAAAGGACAACCTTCAAAGAAAGTAAGTAACATAAAGAATTTTCTGCAATCCTGTGTTAAGTTATTGAATGATCCATCACCCATTAAGGTCTTACAAAATGTGCTAGAAATATGCAACACAAAAGTAGAAGGGAAGTTATAACAAAAGACAGTTAATCATCTCCATACGAGGAGAAGAAAAAATCGAGAATTCAGGTTAAATTCCAACATTGGGGATTTCAAAATGGGCGATATCATACTTGATTTAGGCTCCAAAGTAAATGTCTTACCTAAGAAGACATGGTAGTGTATGGGGGAACCCACATTAGGATATTCACCCATCCAATTGAAATTGGAAAATAAACATAGAGTGCTACCAATTGAAAGGCTTAAAGGTGTGACAGTAGACTTGGATTTCGAGGTTATAGAAATAATAGATGGCACAACACCCTACCCAACATTACTAGGATTGGATTGGGCATTTGATAACCAGGTTGTGATTAACCTGAAGACACGAAAAATGACTTTTGAATCAGGCGAGTACTGAGTAATTTTTCCATTGGATCCCTCAGAAGGAGAAAGGTTTGTAGAGGTGACATGTTTGGACTTGGAAGAAATAAACCAGTTATATAGGACTACTGTGAAAGAAGAAGACTACGTCAACTCAACTGCATATGGGGTACTTAGTTGGATAAACATTACATCATGTGCTTCAGGCTCAAACATAGGTCTGGAGAACTGGCAACATAGATTACATGAAGTCTCCACAATAAGGTGCACAAGAATAAACTACACAGTAAGGTGGGTCGGTACAGAGGTAAGGGAACCTCCCACTTTTCATGGTTTGAACAACTTATAATAATTTTGAAAAATTATGAGGAAGATGTTTTGGAAAATCAAAGGTTGTTAGCCATAGATATTTCACTCAAGGCCACACCTACAAGATGGTGGAGCACACATAAGGAAATAATTCAAGACTGGTATCAGTGTAAAATGTTACTGTGCATTAGATTTGGCGCATAGAAGGGGAGTAATACATTGCATAAGTATGATGGGTGAGGAAGGCCAGTTGAGCACCTAGAGAAATGCATAACACAATGGAGGTTGACACCACCAGAAGAATGGCCTCATTACTTTATTCATACATTGGAATGGATACCAGGGAAATGGTACATAGACTAGGAAATGCGCAGAGGAAATAAAAAATGGACAAAATTACAACAAAATTTTGTGGTAACTTTCTCATTTGAGCATGAGAACCCCAATATTGATTCAGCCCAAAGCTGATACAGGGGATGATATTTTTTGAGGAACCTGAGGTGAAAATTATAACAGAATATCAACAATAGAATAGACAAACAGTTAAGGACTTACTCTCATGTTATCGTGTCATAGAAGAAGCACCAGATGAAGATAATACACACAACATTCGGATAGAAAAGATTGAAGGAGAGAGGGAGGTGGAAGTTCCATCTCTAGAGTGAGAGGGCATTTGCTGCACCAATTAAGGTAAATAAAGTTAACACTGGGATAGAAGAAAACCCTAAAATGGGACTACTAGGATGAGCAGACACTAGAATGGATAATAGAATTACTGCACATGTTAGCACATAGGATGTATAGGGGTCAAAATGTTTTTGGATTTGTCTTGTTTTGAGTCATAGGGTCTTTTAATTTTAGGCTTTGGGTTATATCTCATGTCATAACTCATGCTTGATTTTTTCCATAAGCATAATCTTGTTTTTAGTTTTTGTAAGAGCCTTGGTGTCATGGTATTGTTTATCATCATGAAGGAAATACGAGTCAACATGGGTCACACCCCTAGTCTTAAAATTATCATCATCATATGTCTTGTCTCAAAGGTATGTACGAAAGTTCCATTATGTCATTTTAAACCATTTGAATGTCAATTCAGATGTCAGATCCACCTTCTGCAAACTCAACTAAAAGTTTGCAACGCATCAAGGAGTACCTCATGCACTAAGTTATCAACATTGTACTTTGAAAATGTCTAGAGGAATATTTCATTGTTTTTAGTGCATTCAATTCATCACGATTTTCAAGATTGTTTCAAGGAACAACTCTAACAATTTGAATGAAGCATATTGCCAAAGTTGAAAGTTGGCATTGTGAACTGGCTGTTGTAGATAAAAATATTGGATGCTTCCACCTGAGACATCAACCCAAGTTCCAAACACACCAGGTATTCCTTTGGTGATTGCATGATTATTAAGGGTTGATTGAAGCTACAAGTTGTTTTATTTGTCCTAGCACTGCAAACTATTTTAATATCTTATGCGTTGCCAACTCTCTGCACTATTTATAATTCACAGTTGTGGTATCCTACACCCTGTCCTCTTTTAAGATTGATGTACCAAAGAAACATCCTACATTTTCCCCTTGCAAACAACAAAATTACCCATTTCCAACTGTGCACTGCGGACTGGCGTTGTGAACCCTCTGTCTTTTTATCAACCAAGCCCTTGTCAAATTGAGATTCATCTAAGGCCGAGGTTTTAACCATCCAATTATATGTTTCGTCTCAAACATGGAAAGTCTTGCCAGTCTTTCATAAAACCTAGTTCAAATTGTGCTGCAGACCGACGCTGTGAACTCAACCATTGGAACTGCAAACCCTTTGTTTTACACATGGTTGTTTCTTTTTGCTTGTCTGCAATTTCATTTAGATTTAATTATTATTCCTCTTTATCACTTCCTATTTTAAACTTTCTTAAACTTCACACTATTTCTGAGTATTGTTGTGTATAAGCTTTTCAGTCAGGTAAACCCTAAGTGTGCCAACTCTGTAATCAAACCCTAAAATTTCCTGTTTTATTCCACATTTATCATAACAACTATCATAAGAGGTTATAGGAGGTTTTCAAAACAACAATTATGGACAACTGACAAGGCAAGAAGATCTATAAAGGGGGAGATATTGTGAGAGTTGAACCACATGACATGCAACTCATCATTTCTGAATGATTTTTCAAGGAAGGTTTCCAGAGGGTGGGCTACCTTAATTTTTTTTCAGAAAATGCAAAGAGGACATCCTGAAGTAGCTAAGCAGTTTTCACTCACTTTCAGTGGGAAAAATACTAAGGTGGGGATGATGGATTTTGAAATCTCCGAGCATTCTATTTCTATAGCCACAAAGATACCTGATTATGGTGAGAAGTGGTTTAAAGCCATGTTCTTGAACTCTATTTTTTCCAAGGAATTCCTTAAACCTGAATATCAAGGAGACAACCTATCCAAAGGAGTGCCTGCGGTAAAGCCACATCATCAAACTGTTAAGGGTTGTTCTAAATGTTGCCAACATTTTCCTGCAAAATAACATTTTGTTATTTTCTTTTTGTATACCTAGTGCCACACCTTTCTTAGGCATAGAATCCTATGAGGAAATGAGGTGGCAAATTCCAAACATGTTTTCTTGGAGATTTTGTTATTTAACTTAGATTGTAACTTGATAGGAGGTTCGAAGGGTTGAGGAGAAAAACTCCTATCTTTAGTCTCATATTATAAAAGAGTTTTCCTGATGTATGTACCAAACTCAAGAATCTTTAATGGTGAAATGTTTTCCTACAATCATTTATGTTGTATCTCACTTTGGTATTAGTCTATAGTGATGGATTCATCATGATGCTTGCTTCCTTATTACAATAAACTTTTTATTGTTGATATTTTATGCAAGTTGATCAAAGTGTTTTTCTCTTTTGATTAAGAAGTTCTTATTCAAATGAGTTTTCTTCCATATGTGTTCCATAAATACTTGATGTAACCTAATACACATAGTTCACTTTCCTTGCTAAGTCTTATATATTTCATTTATATCTTTTAACACTGATTTGAAGCTATTCAAATCCTTGCTTGCTGGTGTGTATTTCATGGAAGGTTTTGTGATTGACTTCCTAAACTGAGTTTCACATCCATTTGCCACACTATTTAAAATATTATTACTCACATTCTGATGGGTATTAGGCTTACATCTACAAAAGTATAGGTGTGACTTCTAGTGATAACATTTTTGGCATCGTTGTCGAGGAATAGATTGAAGATATTTCCCTGGGTTATATGACAAAGACACTATTGATTTTGTTGGTGTACATAAATCAGTAAACAAAATGACTGCATAGTGCACTTGGCAACTCCAAAGTTCAGTTGTAGCTCCCAAGAGTAGGCACATGAGGTCTAAACCACAGTTACCTTTGGCTACAACTAAACCCAATCTAGAAAAAATCATAAAGAAGGGAAACATTTGCAAGGGGCCTCCTCTTCTAAATTTTCAGGTACTTCTGGAGACCTACCTGACTTTGTTTTCCATACACCAGTTGTTATTTCTCATGTTTCTCATTTACCTATTATTGAAAATCCTATAAATTCAGAGCTAGGAAATTTTCTTGTAGAATACTCAACTTGTTCCCTTGATCTGAAAGAAGAAAAATTGGAAAGTTTTGATTTTCTTGCATCTCCTGAAATTGTAAAATGGTTTAGACTTGAAAGTTTGGAATATTTATCTTTCTTAGGTTCTCCTTCTCCCCATTATTTTAAGTTTACTGTAACTAAAGAAGAAAAAACCTCAATTTCTATTGACCTCAATTTCTATTGATATGCCCCCATATCTATCTAAGTCCCAACCACCTTTTGTTAAATCTAAATCTTCTCCACCTTATACTCATCCTTTTTCAAAACTACATGTTATACATATTACATCTTTACCTGTTAAGTCACGTTCTACTTTTTCTAAAAGTCAGAGTCCTCCTTTTCCAAATCAAATGGCAGGGATTAATCCTCCTCAAAACTGAATGGATGCCATTGTGGCTGCTAGGTATGCACCATTAGTTATACATCATCCCATGAATGCTCTTCCAATAGAAGATTACCTTAAGTACATTCCTAAATTTAAAAGAGAGGAAGAGATCACTACAGAAGAACATCTTGCTGCATTTTACACTTATGCAGATAATTTGAATATTGAAAATGAAGATGTCTAGATGAGGGTTTTTGTGCAAAGTCTAGATGGAGAAGCTAGGAAGTGGTTTAGAAGTTAAGCTCTTGGATCAATAGCTGGAATTGAAGCCCTAGATGATTCCTTTTTAATACATTGTGGTGACAAAAAAACTTCTTATATTACATTACAGAATTTGGGGATCTTAAAAGGAAAGAGGGTGAACCAGTGTCAGATTTTTCAAAAAAGATTTAACAAAATGTACAATAAAATTCCTACTGAGATTAAACCCACTGAAACTTCTGCTAAAATAATCTATGCAAATGCGTTTGACCCATAATTCTATCTTTTTTTAGAGGAAGAAGGTCTACAACATTGGATCATATGCAATATGTTTCACTAGAAGTTGAATACAATATATTGGCAACAAAAAGTTGAGGGGAAAATCTGATAGAGATAGAAGAAAAAAAAAATAGAAGCCAGATGCTTCAGGAATTAATCCCCAATTTGATGAATTGACTAAGTTGGTTAAGTCACTTTTTGCAGAAATGGAGAGATTAAAAATTGAAGGAAGACAAAGAAATAGAAACCCTCAAGATTTTGGAAACAAAAATAATTTCAGAAGGCCAAATAATACACCTCAAATTCTGCAGAGAGATCAGAGAAATAGAGAGGATCAAAAGGTTCAAACTCCTCTACAGAACAATTTGGTTGATGATGAAGAAGGAAATAACGAGGAAGCAAATCAAGAGATTCATTGCTTAGGGGATACAACTGCTTCCCCTCATTTAACCCAGAATGCTTATGAATTTTTTTTAATGTGCAATCAACTGAATGAGTTAAGTAAAGGAGAAAAAGTCAATGAAACTCAAAACAAATATAATTTGAGGTCAAAATAAAAGGAGGGAAAACCAAGTACATATACTCAGCCTAAAAAATTATATACCCCTCCCAAGACAATGGCTGCACTAAATAAAGAAACAAGAGAACAAAACAATCAACGCATTATCAAGCCTCATGTTTAAGAGCCAAAGGAAATTCAAAAATCCTGATCCTATTTTAATTTTGAGAATCAAATCCAGAAAATCAAGATTCCTATCCCACTCGTAGATTTGATGAAAAATGAAGATTTTAAGAAATCTGTCTCAAAAATGTTGCAGCCTGAATCTTTTTCTCTTTCAACAGACTCATTTAACTCCTCTCCCCCCTTTTACACTTCTTTGAATGTGCATGAAAATGTTTTGCACAATTGTCTCATGGACTCAGGTGCATCCCACAACTTGATGCCTAAGGCTATCATGGATTGTAACACACCCAACCCCTTAAAAGGACTTTTTAAGGGATGGGGCATCAAATTTTCGTTTTCCTTAATTAATCAAATCCTTTTTACAGGATCTCTATCACATTCTGCTTTCCATCCACTATCGCCATGCTCGAATCTGAGCTAATAATTGAGAGGTCTTCCCTTCCAAATTTCTTCGGGGGTTAATAGTCATGGGCCACGTGGCACCTACATGGATCTAACTCATTCATATAACCCCGAGTTATCCGATATCCTGAATCTACCTGCGTTCCTAGATATATGGCAGAGATCCATCCACCATTAATCAACGGTGGATCCTTATCCTTGGAAACACATGTGTCTAAGATAAAATTCAGTGTTCGACACTTTTGGGTGCACATAGTTTAACGAACCAAATATATCGGAGTAATTTTCTTCCGAAGTCCCATGGGCTTGCCACATGGCTCTAGCCTTCGGGCCTTTCTGCACCACACTATTCCAACTCCTCCGGAGTTGTGGAGTCCCGAACTTTCGAAGTCTCGGTAATTTACCATTCATGTGGCCAGGCGAACATGTACTAGGTGTTATCACATAAGACTGTCTAAGGGTCACAAAGCGACCCAGTCCTTTTCTTGTGAAGGTATTAGCCTTGAGCTTAAAACACAACTTTCAGAATAGTCTATTTCAGTCTTGAAGCGCAAGCAGTAGGCAGTTTAGTCTTTCAGTAGCGGAGATTCCTAGAGCATTTCAGATCAGCGTCTCACCGACATTCAGAACCTTAAAGTTGCACAAAGTATAGCGTTGGGTAAAAACCCCGAAGCAAGCATGAGCCATTGATATTGAGGGGGAAAGGTGGCAGCTGATACAAGCCTTTGGGGAAATGAGCTTTGGGAGTTTCGAAGTGAAAAGTGCATAAAACTTCCAAAGAGACGAAGCCCGAACTCCCAAAGAAATCGTGGACCATTGATCTCAAAATCAGCAGGGAGTCATTGATCTTAGCGGCAGTGCCTCCCAAAGTCTCAAAGGCCCGAAGTGCCTGAATTCCTAAAGTGGCCGAAGTCCCGAAGTGCCAAAGCACGTGGCAGCAGATCCTTCATTTCAAGGGTTTTTCCTCAGTGGGGTTTTTCATGTTTCACATTAAACACCCGACTCTCGAAGGCCCGAAGTAAGTCTCAGCCGTCTGAGTCAATTGGACACACGACGCCAGATCTAGAGCTCCAGAGGAAATCAAAGGGGGGAAAATCCTGAAGACCTGAAGTAGATCTCGATCATTGATCGAGAAGGGAGCATAAGGGCCGTCGATCTAGTTGAAGGGGTCAAAGTCCCAAAACAGGAACAAAGTCTTTGATTGAAGAGGAGGCACATCGCCAGATCTATAGCTCCAGGTAAAAGCGCATGGAAGAGGGAAAGGTTTGAGATTTGGTTTCCCTGAAGTCCGAAGCCACAAAGGGATCTCAGCCGTCAATCTCTGGAGGCCACACGTCATCATATACTTATCTTCATATTTTTTTCTTCAAGGAAAAATAAGTTTGAGTTTTCAGTTTCCCAGAGCCTAGAGATCCGAAGGATATCTCAGTCATCGTTTTGAGAGGTATGTTGCAGTCATCAGTATGGACATGTGGCACACTCATCGGTCGTGACACCAGGCACCTATTCGGTAGTGACACGTGGCAGTCAGTCCAGGCAACCGTGGACATATAATTTTCTTCTTTCTTAGTGACACATGTCACTTCTCTTTCATGACATGTCACCATAGCAGTGACAGGTCATTCTCCGGGAGGAGTTATTGTTCAAATTCAAGAGTAGCATCTCCCTCCCCCAGGGCACAGTTTGGCGGATTCTAAAGTTGGCGGGCGATTAAGATTGGCAGTAGCAATAAATCTAGTAGGTGCGCCTAGATTGCAGATTGCATCTAGATCAATGGCCATGCTTCATTGCGGGGATGCAACTTGCTCGATCGATAAAATTATTGAGCGATCCCGCAATTGAAACCGTGGTTTGGAGAAAGTGATACGTGGCAGAAGGCGGTGGATTGAAGGCCCAAAAGTGGTGTGAGTACAAACCACTTTTGACGGACCTGCAATCATGTGCTCATATAGTGTTCAATCCGAGAGTAGCGTGTGGCCACCCCCTAGGCACTAAGCCTCGTCCTGATCTCAAGGGTTCAGTTAATAAATGAAAGGACTAGTGGTTGAAACCTCGACTCACTCAGTAATTGGAAGGCATAGAAGGTTTGGTGTAATGTCCCCCACCTCTTGAAGAAGAGGTTTGGAAGACGTAGTGGTCTAGGTGTCCCCACTAGGCCATAGTCTCATACTGAGGGGAAAGGTCAACTAGACTAAAGTTATATTTTTTTAAGGACTTGAGAAAGAAATAGGTT
>ML836511.1:22822-42118 GCA_009831015.1 Picea engelmannii | reverse complement strand
TTAGTGCTCTTGAGCATTCAGTTTGGGGGTTTGTTGTACAAACCCTTGTGAGCAACTCAGTGGTGAAATATCCACTCACCTTGTTCCACATCTTGGTCTCGGGGATGAAATATTCCTCCACACCATTCTATTCTCAGCATATCTCCTTCTAGAGCTTCAACAGACAGCAGGGCCATACTGTTGGGGAATTTCCAGCAAGGTCACACCATACCATTGAGGAGGGTTCGATTTAGCTATTCAGGAGGGCACAACTCTCTTAGAAGATTTCGCAGTTGGAGAGGTTTGCCTTGGACGTTGGGCTTGAAACTTTAGGAGGAGGATCCCACTGCCCTGATCTATTACTTGACTGAGTTTGGGCTCATTTGGAGCATCCTTCCATAAGGGTCGAATTATTGAGGGCTTCAGTCTCCACTTGGAGCATGACACTCTCTGGTTGGAGGGTTTGACATTTAGATCTGCTTGATACTGGTATTCATTACTTATTCATCCTTTAGAGGCATCTTTTGTATTGACGGGAGCATTTTGTAGCAGCTCATATCTATTGTTTGTACGACCATCTGAGGTTTATGCCAGATCGACCATCTATTGTATTGATCCTACATTGCATATAATAAAAGGGTCAGATCTTTTCTTGTGCTCCTATATCTTGAATGTATGATGATCTTCATGTGTTGAATGAATCTTGTATGCATTTAATAACTCAATAAACACCTGCACATTGACAAACCAATGGTAGTTAGTGATTCCAAGCCAAAATTTGGCTTGGGATCATTATAGTGGTATCAGAGCTTCGATCCCCCCAAACCTGTGGAAGGATCAACACATACGGAGGTACAGTGGTGCTCTCATGGGTAGAAGGATGAAACCAAGCAATGAAACAGAGGCCGAAATGGAAGGGTCAGGGGATGACCATGAGTCTCTAGGCTTGGTTCGCATAGCAGCAGAATTTGACAAGTTCTAGCAATCCGTCAACCGTATGGAAAGCACATTGGTCCGACACTTGGATGAGTACCATGAAACCAACAGAAGGGGACATGACGAACTCTTTGAAACTTTTAAGAGGGTTGACGAAAACCTGCAGATAATGAACAAGAATCAATCCAAGCTAAATGAACTTCTAACGCAAGTGACTCATCAAGGGAGGAACCCAAATACGTATGGGAACAAGGAGGCTGGTGGATCTGGGGAAATCCATGAGGAGATCAGATATAATCCGGAGAAAGTAGTTAGATCCGAAGGAAGTCTGGACGGAGACATGGCTCAGGGTCAGATGGGTAGCAGGGTCAATCAGACACGATACATACCTACGTTCACAGATTATTAGCTTGGTCGACATTCAGGTAGCAGAGCTAATCCTAGACCTTACATGCCCACATTCACAGATGAGCAAGGGCAACAGGAACAGGTAGAAGAATTTGTGGAACAAATGGCAAGGAGTACCAAAGAATACTATAGTTTGGATATGAAGGTCCAAAGACAGATGTCCCTAGATCAATATTGCCAACTCAGGTTCAGAAATCAACCTAGGACAAACCACATGGGTAGTTTTGAGTTTGAACGTAGAGCAGGGAAGATAGAAATTCCATACTTTGATGGTACGACCAAGATGACAACACAGTCTTGGGTACAAAAGATGGATACCTATTTACAGCTCAACCCCATGAAGGAGATAGAGGCCATCACGTTTGCCACTATGTATTTGGATGGAAAGGCTCACGATTGGTGGTATCACGGACTCACCACACTCGGCTACAATCAGATAATGTCCTATACAGAATTCACTCAAAGGCTCATTGATAGATTTGATCAAGGAGATCATGAGCTGCATTTCTGGGAGCTCACCCAACTCAAGCAAACAAGTACGGCTGAAGTATATATTGATGAATTCCAGAGGCTTGTAGTTATGGTACAAGATATGTCCCCGACCAGGCTCATGATTCTTTTCAAAGAAGGATTGACGGAACCCTTGAAGGGTTGGGTAAAGGCCTTCCAACCCAACAACCTACAAGAGGCCATTTGGAAGACGAGGGATTTGGGTCCAGTTGCTAGACCTAAATTCATACCCAAATCACCCCTTAATAGTGGAGGAAGAGATCAAATATCACCAATGAATCAAGGAGGACGGGACCCTAAAGGTTTTGACAGGGGTCGTGGAAGGAAAGATGACAACACCAGGAGGGAACTGAGGAGGAAGCAACTATGCTTCACTTGCAAGGAACCATGGAACCCATCACATAAGTGTATGGGACGTGGCCAGGTACACTGTATAGAGGTTACCTGGGACAATGAAGAGGAGGAAGACTATGGATAGATACAGAACATTGAGGATGAAACTTTAGATACAACAGAAGAGGAGGTTCCAAAACTATATAGTGCGACTGGAGAGAAGGCCACCTTGGAATCTATCAGTGGGGTACCCAAATTCAACACCTTCAGGATGAGAGGGGTATTGCAGGGACATAGAGTTTCGGTTCTGATTGATGGAGGAGCTTCCCACAATTTCATTGATGCAACATTACTGCAGAGGAGGCACATACCTATAGTAGAGTTTGAAGGATTCAAAGTGGAGGTAGCAGGCAGTAGCACTATGCCCTGTGACAGATACATCCCAGGTATGAATCTCACCTTGGGAAGGCATGAGCTAGTTCAGGATGCTTATGTGATGGATCTTCCCGACACCAACATCATCCTAGGGGTGCAGTGGCTCAACACTTTAGGGCCTATCACCACCAATTACAAGACCATGGAAATGTCCTTTGTAGAGGAAGGAGGATGAAAGGTTGTGCTTAGAGGCATGATAGGTAACTCTGCCCGAGTGGTCACGACCAAGAGGATGGAAGCCATCTTCAGAAGGGAGGAAATTGTATACTCAGCAGAATGTAAAATCTCAACCCGAGTGAATGAGAAGGGGAAGGTGCACTACACCCCGGATATTAAAAAGATCCTAGATAGGCACCATAAGGTGTTTTGGCCGATTCCTCCAGGTGTGCCACTAGACAGGGGGTTTGAGCACATCATTGAGCTGGAAGCAGGGGCTAAACCAATTATCACCACACCCTATAGGCATCCCAAGAAGTATAAAGATGAGATAGAAAAGGCCATCAAAGAGCTTCTAGACATGAGACACATCAGGCCAAGTTCAAGCCTGTTTTCTTCTTAAGTAGTCTTGGTCAAGAAGAAGGATGGAATGATGAGAATGTGCATTGACTTCTGGGCTTTGAATAAAAAGACGATAAAAAATAGGTACCCTATATCCAGGATTGATGAATTACTAGATGAGTTGCATGGAGCTATCTATTTCACAAAAATTGACCTTCGTTCAGGCTACCATCAAATCAAGATGAGGGAGGAGGACATCTCGAAAAGAGCCTTCAGGTGTTATTACGGCCATTACGAGTTTTTGGTGATGCCCTTTGGGCTAACCAATGCCCCAGCCACATTTTAGTCTTGCATGAACCATGTGTTCAACAAACAGCTGAGGAAACACTTGGTATTATTCTTTGATGATTTTCTCATTTACAACAAGACATGGGAGGGACACCTTCGACATGTGGACCAAATCCTGTCAATCATGGAAGAACAGTCACTCTACGCCAAGGAATCCAAGTGTGATTTTGGGATGACAGAGGTGCTCTACTTGGGACACATCATAGGGGAAAAAGGGGTACAGGTACACTAGGAGAAGATAACAGCCATTAGGGAATGACCAACTCCGAAGACACTCACATAATTAAGGGGATTTCTGGGTCTATGCACATACTACAGGAAGTTTATCAAAGGGTTTTCTCAACTGTGCGCACCCTTGACTGACCTGACCAAAAATGGGTCCTTCAAATGGAATGAAGAGGCCCAAGCCACGATGGAAAGGATGAAATAGGTCATGAGCACCTACCCAGTCCTAGCTCTCCTAGATTTTGGCATACCCTTCACTTTGGAGTGCGATGCCTTAGGGGAAGTTATAGGGGCTGTGGTGATGCAGAATAGGCACCCCCTTTCCTATGAAAGCCGAAAACTCAGGGGTCTTGAACTACTTTACAAAATTTACGACAAAGAAATGTTGGCTATCATGCATGCACTAGCCAAATTCAGGAAATATTTGGTAGGCGCAAGGTTTGTGGTCAAATCAGACCATAACAGTCTTAAATATCTATTGGAGCAAAAGGATTTGAATGAACGACAACAAAAATGGGTAAGCAAAATACAAGCCTATGACTTTGACATTGAATTTGTCAAAGGGAAGAACAACTCAGTACCAGATGCATTATCCAGGAGGCCATCCATTTTTTCCATGTCTGGTATGTCAATTGACTAGAAGGATCACTTGATAGTGGAATATGCAAAAGATCAGTTCGCTTGTCAACTTTCGGACGGGAAAATAGAGGATGAAAACTTCAGAGTCATAAAGGACCTCATTTATTACAAAGGTCAAATTTTCTTAGTTCCTGGATCATCTCTCAAAGACAAGATACTACATGCCTGTCATAACTCACCAGTAGCAGGACATCAGGGCATCAGTAAGATGTATAGGTAGGTGATAGAGAGGTTTGCATGGAAGGGCCTAAAGGAAGATGTGATTAAACATGTCAAAGAATGCACTACATGCCAATAAAACAAGGATGAGCACACGCACCCTGCAGGACTGTTGCAACCCCTACCTATTCCATAGCACAAATGGGAAAGTATATCCATGGATTTCATCACCGGGTTGCCCAGGGCACAGGGGAAAGATTGCATTTTCATAGTAGTAGACAGATTGACGAAATTTGCACACTTCTTCTCCATAGCCACTGACTTCAGCGCAACACAGGTAGCCAAATTATTTTTCAAAGAGGTGTTTAGATTACACGGCCTACCCAAGACCATTATCAGTGACAGGGACAACAGATTCATGAGCACATTTTGGCAGGAGTTGTTCAGATTAGTGGGTACGACATTAACTCCTAGTACCAGCTATCACCCTCAGACGGATGGCCAGACGGAAATAGTCAACAAATGGGTGGAAGGCTACCTTCGAAATTACGTAGCCGGACAACAGAAAGCATGGATCAGATGGTTGCACTTGGGAGAATATTGTTACAACACCACCCATCATGTATCCATAGGTATGGCACCATTCAGGGATTTATATATCTATGATCCCCTTTCCTTTGCGGAGATTGCCTTTGGGGACAACAGGGCACCAATGGTACAGGATTGGGTACAACAGAGCCAAGACATTCTCTGGGAGTTAAAGGATCATTTACAGAGAGCCCAGAACCAACAGAAGGTCCAGGCGGACAAACACAGAGTGGAGCACACTTTTGAAGTGGGTGACTTGGTTTATTTAAGGCTCCAACCTTACCGACAGGATTCAATTAAAAGAAGTGGAGCAGAAAAAATATAGCCACGTTTCTTTGGGCCTTACAGAATCAACAGAAAGATAGGGGCTGTGGCTTATGAGTTAGAACTCCCACCAGGCAGTCAAATACACAATGTCTTTCATGTATCCTGCTTGAAGAGGGCTATCGGCCAACACGTCCACCCCATTGAGGTACTACCTCCCATGGACGAAGAAGGTCAGTTAGTGCTGGTTCCAGAAGAGATATTGGAAGTTCGAGAAAAGAGGCTCCGAAAGAGAAGCATTAAGGAGTATCTGATCAGGTGGAAAGACTTTCCCATTGAGGATGCCACATGGGAGAATGAACAGATGGTATGAGAAGCAGGTTTGGAATTGCTTGAGGACAAGCAATTTCAAGCAGGGGAGACTATAATGTCCCCCACCTCTTGAAGAAGAGGTTTGGAAGACGTAGTGGTCTAGGTGTCCCCACTAGGCCATAGTCTCATACTGAGGGGAAAGGTCAACTAGACTAAAGTTATATTTTTTTAAGGACTTGAGAAAGAAATAGGTTAAAAGGAGTAACAAATAACTCAACAAAAGAATCGAAGTTAACCATGGAGGTTAACCTAACTCAACAGAGAATTAGAAGGAAAAGTATAAGTAAGAGGCTGGGGAGCACCTATCACTCATTCTAATTTTGGTATATTTCTTGTTAGTGCTCTTGAGCATTCAGTTTGGGGGTTTGCTGTACAAACCCTTGTGAGCAACTCAGTGGTGAAATATCCACTCACCTTGTTCCACAGCTTGGTCTCAGGGATGAAATATTCCTCCACACCATTCTATTCTCAGCATATCTCTTTCTAGAGCTTCAGCAGATAGTAGGGCCGTATTGTTGGGGAATTTCTAGCAAGGGCGCACCATACCATTGAGGAGGGTTCGATTTATCTATTCAAGAGGGTGCAACTCTCTTAGAAGATTTGACAGTTGGAGAGGTTTTCCTTGGACGTTGGGCTTGAAACTTGAGGAGGAGGATCCCACTGCCCTGATCTATTACTTGACTGAGTTTGGGCTCATTTGGAGCATCCTTCCATAAGGGCTGAATTATTGAGGGCTTCAGTCTCCACTTGGAGCATGGCACTCTCTGGTTGGAGGGTTTGACATTTAGATCTGCTTGATACTGGTATCCATTACTTATTCATCCTTTAGAGGCATCTTTTGTATTGACGGGAGCATTTTGTAGCAGCTCATATCTATTGTTTGTACGACCATCTGAGGTTTATGCCAGATCGGCCATCTATTGCATTGATCCTACATTGCTTATAATAAAAGGGTCAGATATTTTCTTGTGCTCCTATATATTGAATGTATGATGATCTTCATGTGTTGAATGAATCTTGTATGCATTTAATAACTCATTAAACACCTGCACATCGACAAACTAGTGGTAGTTAGTGATTCCAAGCCAGAATTTGGCTTGGGATCATTACATTTGGCCGTGGGGATTGAACCGTCAACCTGTGGTACCCTTGTGGATAGATTTCCCTACAAAAACCATGATGATCTGAGCTTGCGTTTGATAGAGGGATACATGCAAAGTCTGGAAAAAGACTGCTTAGAAACAATTCTTTGAATGTAGTGATCATCACACACTCTTGATAGTTGGGGACTGTTCTGAGTATAAATAAGTAGTTTTGATATTTTGTTAAGGTTGTCAACTGCTTGAGCATAGCTCCCTATTTTGTAATGTTTTGATGCCATAATTGTTCTCTGGTTATGTATCAAATTTGAGACTTTCATGTTAATAGAAGTCAACTTATTTTCATCTCTCTATAAAAACTATGCTAAAACACTCATGCATGGAGGATCCAGTCGAGGGTTGTTATGATGTTTTAATGTAGGTTTGATTACAGTGGTATCGTGAACAGTTTTAGTCATCTCCCTTGTTATATTTTTCCCTCTTGCAATGAATGGATTGGGCATGGAGGATCCAGTTGAGTTGTTGTAGCTGCATGGTGATGTAGGTTTGGTCATTATGTTGTTTGGACATATTTCAGTGTCTGAAGCTTGAACTCAAGAGTGATCCCAAGTCCGAGTTTTTCTTCTCCAAGCTGCTTGAAAGCCAGATGCCCATAGCAGTATTATTCACCTTCCTCACTAATTCTTCCCTCTGTTCACACTTAAACTCAATCCACTGGTTGAAGTTAATGTGGCCCTCACTTCCCTGTACATTTCTTGTCCAGTTCTGTGTTGAACATCATTCATATATTGATTTTTATCCATTGAACTCCACTCATATAAAACCAACATCCACCAAAAGCTTTGATGGGTACTGGGCTTATCCTCTTGCAATATGAGGGTGACTCTCAGTGCTAACATTCTTGGCACCATTGTTGGGGAATGAATTGAAGACATTTTCCCGGGTAAGAATGACAAAGAAATTCTGATTCTGAAGGTGCATCAGATATCAGTGACTTGAATATTGCAGCTTGCACTTGGAGACTCCACTGTTTCAGTCATGGCTTCGAAAGGAAGACACACGAGGTCTACTCCACAACTGCCTCTGGCTACACCTGAATTTGACCCATATAATATTATCAAGAAAGGAAATCTTTCTCGAGAAGGATTTAGCTGCTGCCCCATATTGAAAAGATCCCTGGGAGAATGACAACGATCAGATCTGGCCTTTTGATGGTGAACAAAGACCAGACACATTCAGACTGCAAAGAATTCACCTGATGACTCCACAATCAAAGACTCCACTGGGGATGATCATGTTGACAGAAATATGACCATACTGAAGGGGAAGACCAGGTATCAGTTTATGAGCTTGCTTCATGAAATCCTTTTTTTCTTTATCAACTCATTTCTCTCTTTCCCTTTACATATAAAGATGGTTATCCTCTGCTTTGTCTATTCAGATGATAATAAGCCTTCCTTTATTTATCCATCCTTGGAAGAAGAAGACATGCCCTCTTCTTGTGTTGTAGACGATGATCTTGTGTCTTCACCTCAACCTATTCATAAATGTGATATTTGTGTTGGATTTCCTCTTGATGTTGATCACCCTTGTAGCCTTGAGGGGGTTGAAAATGATTCACAGTCTTCTCAGAGCTCATTACCTTCTTTTATTACTTTTGAACCTTCCCATATCTTTTTAAATACCATATTCAACCCACAAGTTTTCAAGCTAAGATTAGAGACAAGATGTTTAAACCTTTAAGGATTCCACATAACCTGCATCCCTATCCTCTTTATTCCTTTGAGTATCTTCCTCGATTTTCTAGAGAAGATCATGTTACAGCTGAGAGGCACTTGCAGGCCTTTGAGAACTTTGTTGATCAGTTTGAGATTGTTCATGATGATGTTACCATGAGGTTGTTCTCACAATCTTTGTCTGGAGATGTTGTTGTGTGGTTTAAATGTTTGGGAGTCGGTTCTATTGGTTCTTGGATCGAGCTATGCAAAGTTTTTTTAAAGTGTTGGGGTGAGAACAAGTCCCTTGATCAGTACTGGTTTGAGTTTAATGACTTGAGGAGAGGGAAGAGGAAGCCTTGGTTGTCTTCAACAAGAGGTTTTACAGTGTTTATCATAGTATCCCTGTGGAGATCAGACCCATAGAGATTGTTTCCATGGTGTACTATGTCATGGATCAACATTCAGAGCTTGTCCTTCTCCTGAAAGAAATGAAATCTTGATCTTTAAGATACCTATTTGAAGATGCTGAAGAGGTCGAAGAGAACATAAAGGATAGAAAGGGGGTTTGTACGCAATCATATCATAAAAAATTGCATGTACATAAGCAAGGAGACTGTTAGTATGTTTCGGATTCTGAGCAAGAAGACTGTCAGTATGTTTCAGATTCCGAGCAAGAAGACAATGAGTATAATTCAGATCTAGAACAACAACGAGGAAGTGGGTATGATTCACATTTGGAATCAGATCCTTCAATAGTTCCAGATTTTTCTATGGGTAGGAATGCATATCAATCTTATGATCAGTTTTCAGAACATTTTGATCATGAAGTAGTGGTTGATTGCATAGATAACTATATGTTCTTGGATGATCATAGTTATGATGCTTTAAATCCTGCTGTACCATTATCTTATGATCATTCTTATGAAGGAGAGACTGCAATTATTGGTGATCACGAGTTAGTTTTGAAAGAAAAAGGAGGTCATTTATTTGCAGGCATAGAGGCATGTATAGAGGAGAAGCCTGCTCCTCTAAAGTAGCCAGATTTCTATCACATTATTCATGATCCTATGGCCATATACATGGAGTCGTATGTTTCAGATTTTCTGAAATTTTCAAATGGAATTATTTCACCAATACTCACAGGTGAGTATGGTTTCATGAAATATTTCCAAGACAAAAATATAGATCCTTTTCATTTGTTCATTAAGGAAAAACATTGGGTGGAAATCAACCATCCTGGACCTATAGAAGACATAGAGAAACATGTAAAGGAGGAGATAAGTGGGCAGTTTTTCTCCTATCCAAAACCTGTAAACGAGAAAATATCACCTGGTATTAGCCAACTTGCATCAATTATCCACCCACCTGTACACTCTGAGGACATCAAATGACGGGTGAGCCACAATGAAGGACATGAATTAATTTCTTGCCTGTTGAGCTCCCATGATTATAAATTTTGTGACCCTATGGGGCTATATATGGAGCTGTGTTTTCCAAAAGCATTGGAGCCTGCATAATTATTCACCTTATCATCATTTGGGGGTATGGTCAATGTTCCAAGCCATGTTCTCATTCTGTTGTCATCCCTCCCTAGTTTTTTGTGGATTATTTGCAATAAAGAGAAGAATTATATTACCAGGCAGTCTAGGTGGCTATGGTGGAAGTTTTATTTCACCTAGTGCCTTGTAAAAAATTAGTTATCCTAGGATTGTATATAAATAAGATCCTTCTGGAGCCCATGTGTTTGTTTTCATTTTTTAGTAGAATAGTGTACATATTTCCCTGTTTTCTTCGACGAAAGTTTTGAGCTAGACTCCATAGCCCAACAACTAAGGCACTAGAACTGCGTGTTCTTGGCAGCTCACAGGAAGCATCCCATCCCTAGTGGAGCCAAATGTTATCACATAAGACTTTCTAAGGGTCGCAAAGTGACCCAGTCCTTTGCTTATGCAGGTATCAACCTTGAGCTCAAAACACATCTTTCAGAACAATCTATTTCGGGCTTGAAGTGCAAGCAATAGGCAATTTAGTCTTTCAACGACAGAGATTCTTGGAGCAGTTCATATTAGCGGCTCACTGACATTCGGAACCTTAAATTTGCACGAAGTATAGCACCGGGGAAAAACATTGAAGTAAGCATGAGTTGTTGATCTTGAGGGGGACAGGTTGCAGTCGATCCAAGCGTTCGGGGAAATGAGATTCAGGAGTTTCGAAGTGAGAAGTGCATACAACTTTCGAAGAGCCGAAGCCCAAACTCCCAAAGAAATCATGGACCATTGATCTCAAAATCAATAGGGAGTCATTGATCTTAGCGGTAGTGCCTCCCAAAGTCCCAAAGGCTCGAAGCGCTTGAAGTCCCGAAGTGTCAAAGAACGTGGCGGAAGATCCTTTGCTTCAAGGGTTTTTCCTCCACGAGATTTTTCATGTTACACTTTAAAAACACCCGAATCCCGAAGACCCTGAGTAAGTCTCAACCGTCCGATTCTAATGGACACGCGATGCCAGATCTAGAGCTCCAGAGGAAAGAAAAAGGGAGAAAATCCTGAAGACTCGAAGTAGCTCTCGATCGTTGATCGAGAAGGGAGCAGAAGGGTCATCGATCTGGTTGAAGAGGTCAATGTCCCGAAACAAGAACAAAGCCATTGATTGAAGAGGATGGAGGTCACCAGATCTATAGCTCCGGGTAAAAGTGCATGGAAGAGGGTGAGGTTTGATATTTGATTTCCCCGAAGTCCAGAGCCATGAAGGGATCTTAGCCGTCAATCTCTGGAGGCCACACGTTGTCAGATCCTTAACTTTTGATGTTTTGCTTCAAGGAAAAATAAGTTTGAGTTTTCAGTTTCCCGATGCTCGGAGACCCGAAGGAGATATCAATCATCATTTTAAGAGGATACATGGAAGTCATCAGTATGGACATGTGGTGCACTCATCGTTCATGACACCAGTCACCTATTCGGTAGTGACACGTGGAACTCAGTCCAGGCAGCCGTGGGCATATCATTCTCTTATTTCTTAGTGACACGTGTCACTTCTCTTTCATGACACATCAACATTGCAATGTCAGGTCATTCTCCAGAAGGTGTTATTTTTCAATGTCAAGAGTAGCGTCCCCCTCCCCTAGGGCACAACTTGGTGGATTCTAAAGTTGGCAGGTGGTTAAGCTTGGCAGTAGCACTAAATCTAGCAGGTGCTCCAAGATCGCAGGCCACATCCAGATCAATGACCATGCTTCATTGTGGGGACGAAACTTGCTCGATCAATAAAATTATTGAGTGGTCCCACAATTGAAACCGTGGTTTGGCAAAAGTGATACGTGGTAGAAGGCGGTGGATTGCGGGCCCAAAAGTGGTGTGAGTTCAAACCGATTTTGACGGCCCCACAATCACGTGCTCATATAGTGTCCAATCCAAGAGCAGCGCGTGGCCGCTCCCTAGGAACTAAGCCTCATCCAGATCTCGAGGGTTCAGTTAATCAATGAAAGGACTAGTGGTTGAAACCTCTACTCACTCAATAATTGGAAGGCATGGAAGGTCCAGCCGTGGGGATTGAATCGTCAGCCCATGGTACCCCGGTGGACAGATTTCCCTGCAAAAATGATGTTGATCTGAGCTCGCGTCTAATAGAGGGATACATGCACAGTCTGTTAGGAGACTACTCGTACACAATGCTTTGAATGTAGTGATCATATCACACTCCTAATAGTCGGGGACTATTCTGAGTATAAATAAGTAGTTTTGATATTTTATTAAGGTCATCAACTGGTTGAGGAGAGCTCCCTATTTTGTAATGTTTTGATGCCATAACTATTCTTTGTTTTATGTATCAAATTTGAGACTTTCATGTTAATAGAAGTCATCTTCTTTTCATCTCTCTATAAAAACTGTGCTAAAACACTTGGGCATGGAGGATCCAATCAAGGGTTATTATGCTGTTGTAATGTAGGTTTGATTATAGTGGTATCGCGACCAGTTTTAATTAGCTCCCTTGTTATCGTTTTCCCTCTTACACTGAATGGCTCGGGCATGGAGGATCCAATTGAGTTGTTGTAGATGCGTGGTGATGTAGGTTTGATCATTGTGCTGTTATGACTGTGTTGTTTGGACATATTTCAATTTCTTAAGATTGAACTCAAGAGTGATCTTGAGTCTAAGTTTTTCTTCTCCAAGCTGCTTGAAATCTGGATTCCCATAGCAGTCTTGTTCACCTTCCTCACTAAGTCTTCCCTCTGCTCACACTTAACTCAATCCACTGACTGAAGTTAATGTGGCCCTCACTATCCTGTGCATTTCGTGTCTAGTTCTGTGTTGAACATCATTCATATATTGATTTTTGTCCATTGACCTCCACTCATATAAAACCAACATCCACCAAAAACTTTGATGGGTACTGGGATTATCCTCCTACAATATGAGGGTGACTCTGAGTGCTAACACTAGGGAGTGACAT
This sequence comes from Picea engelmannii, assembly GCA_009831015.1. Classification (NCBI taxonomy): domain Eukaryota; kingdom Viridiplantae; phylum Streptophyta; class Pinopsida; order Pinales; family Pinaceae; genus Picea; species Picea engelmannii. Next base: position 29,160 of record ML836511.1, on the reverse strand, counting down.
GCGGTGAGGGCCATGGGTGAAACATTCCCTCGATAGTGGGTGACACATGTCATGTTATAATGAGCCCAAGGTCTACAAAAAATCTATTTCCAAGTGACATGTGGCACCTCCATCATGGGTCCATGTCACCCTGGGTGATGTTAGTGAGCCACATCAACCCCCAACACATCCTTCTAACATTCCTCCGATCTCACGGTAAATATCTATCCATGTAGACCCGTCGATATATGACTCCTGTTACTTCGAAGATTCAACATTCGAGAGTTTTGGAGGTGTCACACCTCGAATCCTCCGGAGTGCCAAGTCTCTAGATTATAATATCTGGCGACACGGGTCACTAGAGGCAATGACCAAGATTTACTCCAGGCTTCGGAGCTCCAGAAGTTTTGGCTCCATAGAAAATTTCTTCCCATTTCCTCCGGAGTGCTGAGCTCCCAAACCATGGGATCTCATGCTAGGTGGCCTCTCATCCGGCGGCTCAAACCCACTTCCGGATTTGGGACTTCATTCCCTTCATGCATCAGCCACCCATATCTTTTGAATTACTTATCTCGATGATACATGTAATCTTTGAAAAATGGCAGGGGCAACAGTGACATGTGTTGCATCTACAACATGTCCTGGTTGATGGACGTTTAAAAGGGGTCCTCCACAGAATCCTAGATCAATGGATGAGAAGGATCTCGAAGGATCTGGGGATTGATGATCCCCAATACTTTTTAAATTATGCCTTCAGGAGCTTTGGAGGTGCAACACCTTATTTCTCTCGAAGCAGTCAATGCCGGACTGACTACATCATAGATCTGATGGTTGGGATCATTCCCGACCTTCCTCAGATATACATCCCGTGTCACTTCACGATTGATAAGTGGATCGAGGTTTAACATGAGGAAAGGTTCCATGGTAACGGGTAAATGACCACCAGCTGTCGGTCCACCGTTAAGTCACCATCTCGACAAGTCTCCTGTGGTGCAATTTGGTTTTTGCAATACCTGTTTCCCTTGGTGACGGACTCCCAGAGTCTCAAAAACTTAGCTCACCCCGAACTCAACCTAGGTTTCCTAGGCCTTGTTTATATGGAGTTTTTTCAAGCCCCAAGGGATACTCTCATACCTCTCGACCAAGATCTGGTAAATTCATGACATCTCAGAGCTCTAAACTCCTGGAGTTTCGAAGCCAATAAGAGAGAGCTCCTTTTAGACTAGCATAGGGTTTCTAGACCCTGGTCATATGGGTCCTCCAAATATTTTTAGGGGCTACACACACTTATTTATCGACTGGGAAATTGGTAAGGTTGTGAGAATGATCCCTTGGTAACACAGATGAAAGGTATGGGGAATTCACCCCCTTGTATACACTCTATGATAATTATATCTCCTGAGCTTACTAGTACCTCAAATGAAATGAGGGGACACTCCTTGTGTTTCTTTCAGATTTTATAACTTAGAGACTTCTCCACTGCTACGTAGTTGGTGTAGGCTCTGTGCACCTTCATGTTACCTCTCTTGAGCCTAATGAACTAACTTGTCCAGGAGGCCCAAAATAACTAGAAGTGTAAACATGCACACATGAAATTGTGCGCAATTTCGACGGACTCACAATTCATTTGTTTTAACTTGAGCCACCACAGGTCTTGAGCATTTATGTGTACAAACCAACACGTTCAAGCCAAATATAAAGGAACACAGTCCAACCATCAAGCAAACATGAACATCTCTAAACATTCACATGATATCCAACTTTATTTCAAAGTTACAACTCAAATTACAAAGAGTATGAGTATACTTATCTATTAGAGGTTACAGTCAACTCACTGACTATGGGTGTGCACCTTTCCACCCAACCATAGGCTCAAAGGAATTCACTCTTAGCACTCTACCCACTCCCGTTCCAAGCCATGATAGCACTAGGGAATCCATGACATTTCTCAGAGACCCTCTCTCTATCACAACAACCCTGCGAGGCTTGTTAGATGCTTCCTCAGCTTCAAGATCGTGGTTCTCTACTTCAGGTCATGTTTTCTGCAAAATTCTCAGCTGGAGAGCCTTTCACCCTCTTTTATGGTGTCTCTTTCTCTATGTATAGCCTCACACATTCCCTCTTCTCAACTATCTACGTGTGTATTTCTTGCACTCCCTACTCTCAGGAAGGTTCCCCACCTATCCTATTCCTTTTGTTAGAAGGAAACTCGAGTCAGCCTGGGTCTGCTAGACCCTGTGGTACTTCGGGTTGACATTCTTAAGCCAGACCATGCTTCCATTTATGGGGGTGGTTGATGGTTTAACCACCGGTCCTTTCCTTCATTAATTGATTCTTGTCCTTGGGATTGGGAGGAGGTTTATTAATCCCCAACAAGAGGAAACTTTGGGGTCTTTGACATAATGGACCCTCTCTAATTTTCCCATTCTTTTCCTCTAATTATATTGTTTCCACTGAAATTTTGTCCGCAACATTTCATGCAAATGGTTACAAAAATACAGCACTGTCAAACACCTATTAGTTCACCTACAACACCAGAAATGCATTTCCAAGAGGAAAAACTATACAATTGGACAAAAATTGACATGCGCTGAACCACTAAAGGAAGTGTGCGCACAGTGCGGGGGCCAAAGAATCCCATAGAGGGAACAATGCGCCATATGCACGACTATTGTTAGGAACAAAATATCAATATAGCATAGAAAAACATCAGAATAAGTACTCAACGCCTTGAAAAAGAGAGAAATTCATATAATAAGCCTCTTCGAGGGGGAAACCTCCTTATGCCCACATAAATTTTCAATTACAAGATGATTCCAAATGAAAATGTCTCCTTGGTATATATAGGATACTAGGAGGTATAATTACAACTAATGGACTAAAGACGACATAAATAAAATAACATTACTAATGTAATATGCCCCAATTAAGGGGTAATGAGCCGCTATTTAGGGCTTAACATGCCCCTCCCCTTGAGACAAGTGTTGTCTGCAACACTTGAGTAACTCTGGATGCTTCTATATAAAATACTCAGCTTTAGAAGTGGAATTTTCAGCCGGTAGTTTCCTCCATTTAATGAGATACTCTGAAATGGATCTATTCCTCAGCTGGCGAATTCTTGTGTCAGTGATGGATTCAGGCTCCAATATGAGTTTTCCTTCCTAGTCAAGTTCTGGAAATATAGTTTGAACTGGGATCTTGTCACCTATAACCTTCTTTAAGCATGAAACATAGAAAACTGTACTCGTGAAGATGCATGCAACTCCAATTTGCATGCCATAGTACCAATCTTTTGCAACACCTTATAAGGGCCATAATACTTTGGTGATAATTTATTATACTTCTTGGCTGGCTTGAGGGACATATGTTTGTATGGTTGTTGTCTTAAAAACACCCAATCCCCTACTTCAAAACTTCTTTCACTACGATGTTGACCTGCTTGTTGTTTCATGCAATTCTGTGCCATGGTCAAGTTGTCCTTTAATATTTGGAGAACTTGTTGTTGATGCTCAATGTGATATTCCACTCCTTGAACCTTATATTTTTATTTTAGAGAAGAAGTGATGGAAGGAGGGTGGTATCCATAGAGTGCCATAAATGGTGTCATTTTTTTGTAGTATGAAAGAAGTGTTATACCACCATTCTGCCAAGGGTAACCATTTGAACCATTGTGTTTGTTTATTAGAGATAAGGAAACGAAGGTAGCCTTCCAGACATTTGTTCACTATCTCGGTTTGTCCATCATATTGAGGATGATAGGATGCGCTATGAGCCAATTGAGTACCCAAACAAGAAAATAATTATGTCCAAAATTGTCTAGTGAATATGGGATCTCTATCACTTAGAATAATCTTTGGGTTGCCATGTAGCTTTTGAACTGTCTCCATGAATGAAGTGGCAATTGTACTGGATTTGAAGGGATGAGAGAGTGCACAAAAGTGTGTGTACCTGGTCAGTCTATCAACAATCACCATGATGACACTCTTTCTTCCAGACTTCGGTAACCTTGTGATGAAATCCATGGAAACCTCCTCCCAACGTTGACTTGGGATGGCTAATGGTTGTAAAATACCTCGGGTCTTAATTGTTTCCACCTTATTTTGTTGGCAAACCAAACATTCTTCCACAAACCTTTGAATGTCAATTTTAAGCCCATCCCCAAAAAATTCCTTCTTGACCCTATGGTAGGTTTTTTAAAATCCAGAGTGCCCTCCTACTGGAGAGGTGTGCAATTCCAATATTACCTTTTGTTTGAGTTGGGAGTTCTTACATAAATATAAGCGATCTTTGTACCATAGTGAATCATTTTTCCATGTAAATGTATCTGATGTATTGGAATCCTGCTGCAACCTTTGAATGAGAGTCCACACTTTTTCATCATTCTTCCATTCATCCCTTGCTTCTATTATCCAATCGGGTTGGATGATCGAGATAGCATAGAGAAAGGCCTCAACATATTCATCCTTCCTTGAGAGTGCATCTGCCACAACATTTTGCTTCCCTTTTTTATAGATGATTTCAAAATCATAACCCAATATCTTGGTTACCCATTTTTGTTGCTCTTCTGAAGATAGTCTTTGTTCCAAGAAGTATTTAAGACAATCATGATCTATTTTGACCTTGAATTACCTACCTATTAGGTAAGGACACCATTTCTTCAATGCATGTAGTATTGCCATCATTTCCTTCTCATAAATGGGTTTGTGTAAGTCCTTTCCCTTGAGTGGTCGACTTTCAAAATCCAGGGGCCTTCCTTCTTGCATTATGATAACACCAATTCCATTTCCCGAGGCATAACATTCCACAATAAAGGTTTTTGTGAAGTCTAGAGTGGTCAATATAGGAGCTTTTCACATCACCTCTTTAAGTTGTTCAAAAGATTTAGTTGTTTCTGGAGTCCATGAGAATGCATCCTTCTTAGTTAGTTCCGTTAAAGGTGTTGCTATTCTTCCATAGTGAGGAACAAACTTGCGGTAGTAACCTGTCAAACCCAAAAATTCTCTAAGATTCTTCAATGTTTTGGGAATCAACCAGTCCATCATGGCCTTCATCTTGTTAGGGTCTACCTTGAAACCTTCATGACATACAATATGACCCAAATACTCTACCTCCTTCTCTCCAAAGAAACATTTGGATGGTTTGGCATATAGTTGTTGCTCCTTTAGTAGTTGTAGCACCTTGTCAAAATGTCGCACATGATCCTCCCAAGACTTGCTATAGATTAGTATATCATCAAAAAATACTAACACAAATTTTCGAAGGAAGGGCTTGGAAATGGAATTCATCAACCCTTGGAATGTGGAAGGTGCATTTTTAAGGCCAAAAGGCATGACCAAAAATTCATAATGGCCTTCATGAGTTCGGAATGTTGTTTTTGGGATATCTTCTTTCTTCATTCTAATCTGATGATACCCTGAATGAAGGTTCAACTTTTTGAAATAGATTTATCCATGTAGTTCATCTAACAATTCATCAATGATGGGAATGGGCAACTTATCTTTAATAGTGATCTTGTTGAACTTTCTATAATCTGGACACATACACCATGAGCCATCTTTCTTGAATACCATTACCACCAGTGTAGAGTAAGAACTTTGTCTAGGTCTAATAATGCCAACCTTTAACATTTCTTCAATCATGCGCTCAATTTCACTCTTTTGGGAATAAGGCTATATGTATGGCCTGATGTTAGGAGGAACACTCCCAGGAATTAGGTGAATACCATGATCATGATTTTGAGTGGGTGGAAGACCTTTGGGAATATCTTCAAATACTTTGGAATTCTTATCAACAATCCCTTGGAGATCTAGAGGAATAGATGGCTTAGATGTTTGAACATCTAGTGAGAATAGTTGTGCAATAACCCCTAGATGCCCATTTTTCAATAATGTTGTCATGCCATTAGAGCTTATCACCTTACCGGGTTTCCCTGTGATACCTCTTAACTCAATTTATTTTCCTTCCAATGAAAATTTCATGAAAAGTTCTTGAAAAATAAAAGCCACCGTTCCTAATGATTGTAACCATTGGATTCCTAGTACAACATCATCACCACCCATGGGTATAGCAATCATTGGACTATTCATTACATATTCCCCCATAGTAAGATTGATCTTATTTCATTTTTCTGAGCAATTGATAGTTCCTCCATCTGCAATCATTACTAAAACTCTGGTGTTGGATATACAAAGCAATTGAGAGATTTGGCTAATTTATAGTGAATGAAATTATGGGTACTGCCAGAATCAATTAGGACTATTACCTTTTTCTTTTTGATATATCCTTCGATCTTGAGGGTTTGAGGAGTGTTAATTCCAACCAATTCATTACTTGATATCCTAGGAGTCAATTCTTCAGAC
>ML836511.1:0-15177 GCA_009831015.1 Picea engelmannii | reverse complement strand
TTTTAGTTTTGGTTTAATTCTTGTTAATAGCTTTCTATTCTCTTTCTAACCTTTTACATTGCAGCTGTCATGCCTAGGAGAGTCCAGCTGGGCATGTAAGCACTCACTTTTTGCTCACACAGCGACGAGAAGAGTGCAAACACCCACCATTCGTATCCCTCACATCCCATTACGACGGAATGTCAACAACCCTTGGGATAGGGCGGCATACAATTACAGTCTGGTCGATGACTTGACACAATCTCCTGTAGCCATTTCGGTATTAGAAGTCCTCCAAGCTTGTCCAACTCAATGGAAATCCTTGATTTTCGCCTTGGGGGAAGTCGACCCAACTGATACTAGAATCATCACATTTGATCTAGATTATGGGGAACCTCGTCTCCCTGCTTTGGTGGCTTTCCAGATACCATTCAAGATTTGAAACATCATGATTCATCAATGCATAATTGATGAAGGCACATCCACATACATCATGTCCAAAATTGTATGGAAAACAATTGGCTCCCCTGAGCTAATACCATATTCCATCACTTTAAGAGCTTATGATGGTCGACCATCCTCCCCTAAAGGAATCTTTCAAAATTTCCCTGCTGAACTTAGGGGAAAAACCATCCGTATCGACATTGAGGTTATCGATGCCCCACTTGATTAAAACATCTTGTTTGGATGTAGTTACATGTATGCTATGAAGGCAATGGCATTTTCTATGGTTTGAACGATGATGTTCCCCCACAACAGGAAAATCATCACCATCGACCAAGTGTCACATTACGAGCCTAACCACTCCTCCAACATCGATAACATCTTACCTCTTGTCTGCACTAGTTCTGACGCATATCCACTCATGGATATGGGCCCTGCAATTTTCAAGGACCCATCCTTTCTAGGGGAATACCATGGAGCACCAACTCTCATACACCCCTCAGCACAAGTGTGTATCATATCTTCTAATGGAAATGGAACTGGAGATACCATTCCTCCCACCGAGGCTTATCCACCCCTTAACGTCCCACCCTTTGAATAAATTCTACCTCAGAAAATACCTGAGAACCCTACAACACCACTTCTCCCCGATTTCACCCTTCTCTAGGGAAAATTCCCGATTTGGGAAACAATCCCCCAAGCCATTACTCAAATTCCCTTCATCTACCCCCCACCAGGAGCAAAAGACTTTCAGGTAGCTGCAACACTTACCCTTCCAAACATGGTGCTCTCCATTCCGGTATGGTATATACACCCACCCGAGATGGTTCCTTAACCATCCTTCCCTCCCCAATCAGAGGGAATCCAAATGCAGATTCCAGTACTAACTTTGACCACACCACCCTCACCCCCACAGGCTGGAACCACTTCTATGACTGGGGGAAAACAGAAGAAGAAAGAACCCACCGCTCCACTTCCTCCCTGAGTTCAACCTCCTTGCGCACTATGCGAAAGAGAGGGACACCCCACTAATAGATGTCCTTCTCTTCCTGAGTTACACAATCTAATCCAACTACCTCGAGAAACCACATTGCTCGTCGCTTCACCAAGCATACCTAGTACTACCACATGAAATTCCCCCACTACAGGTAGTAAAGGGTTACAAACCAAATTTGTGTGTGCCATCTGTTCAAAGTATGGTCACTACACTCATCATTGCCCCGCTCTGCCTCAGTTTCGCCAGACACTAAAGGCGGTATGCTAAAGCTTTCAAAAATATCCCTCTCCACCCCCACATTTGGGTACCCATGTCACTGACATCCATTATGTCTTGACCTTAGTCCCCGAACGCATGAGATTCCCTTGCTCTCTTTGTGACTCACTTTCCCATGTCACATAACAGTGTCCTTTAATCATTGAATATAGGCGTCATCAAATAACCCTTATTATAGATCCTACGACCACTTCACCTCTTGTGATGCAAGTGATTCCCCCTATCCCTTCCCAAGATATTGTTCACATCACCTCCCCTGAACCCGAGTCACTTCCCATCCCTCCATGTTTCATGGATAGACTGTCTGAGGAGATTCCCCCAAATCCCCCCAATTCTCCAGTTCATTTCCCCCAGGAAATCTTATCCCCTACCATAGTTTTCAACCCACAGTGTCTGGACATTTGGTTTATGTCAAGAGAGCCATCAGACCATAGCTACGATAGCCCCTATATGTCATCACCACTTAAAGACAATGACATGGTGACAATCACCAATGTTACCTCCCCATATCCCCTATATTCTCGCATTTTCCACTGCGACAAAGATATCCTGGAGGAACTCACAACCCTTGATTTCCCACAGAATGCACTCCATCACATAGCGCTTTTTATCTCACGAGAATCCTTTAACCCTCCTAACCAAGCCTCCATATGTGCAATCGAAACTAAGGATTTTATTCCATTTGGGCATATAGATTGGTTCAATAACCCTATCCTTGCCATCGATGCTTTTGAAGAAGAAAACATGGCCAACATTTTGCCCACTGTCAAAATCAAAATTTCCATTAAACTAGGAATCATAGAGGAAATCACCATTGGTGTCGCATGCTCCCCTAAGGAGCTCACAACTTACAAAGCTCTCTTTCAGGAATACCGAGATATTTTTTCCTGGTCATATACAGAGATGCCCGACCTCGATCCTTCTATCATCAAACATTGCATCAACACATGGCCCGATGTCGCCCGAGTACGTCAAAAGAAACACCCACTCCACCCATCCAAAGCCATGGCTATCAAAGCCAAAACTGACAAGTTATGCGCTGTCGGGTTCATATACCCCATCACGTATAGCTCATGGGTCTCCAACCCCATCCCTGTTAACAAAAAACAGGGCACTATTTGCGTCTGCACTAAATTTCATGATCTCAACCATGCTTTTCCCAAAGACAAATTCCCAACCCCTTTCATCAACCAAATTATCGATGATTGTGCTGGCCATGAGACCTTGTCCTTCATGGACGGGTTCTCCGGATACAATCAAATAAAGATTCATCTAGTAGATCAGTATAAAACCGCATTTACTACCCCATGGGGTACCTTTGCTTACCATGTCATGCCTTTTGGACTAAAAAATGCAGGTGCTATGTTCCAATGGGCCACGACTTACATTTTTTATGATCTCGCTCATATCATTATTGCTTACTTGGATGACCTCACTGCTCAATCCAAGAAACAAACTCAACATCTAGATGACTTACGAGTCGTCTTTCAATGATGTCACCAGTACAATTTCCGCTTGAACCCCCTCAAGTGTGTATTTTGCATCACCATCAGGCACCTCCTTGGGTTCATTGTCTCCCAACATGACATCACAGTGGACCCCCTCAAGGTCCAAGCTATCACATAAATTCCACCACCTAGGAATTTGTGCCAACTACAGAGTCTACAAGGAAAAGTCAACTTTTTATGACGCTTTGTCCCAGATTACGCCACTTGTGCACATGGTTTCCTTCACTTACTGCATCATGATATCCCACTTCGATGGGATGAACATACCCAAACGTATTTTAACGATTTAAAGTGGCACTATCCAATGCCCCTTTGATTAGAGCTCCCGACTATGATCACGATTATATCCTCTACTTGTCAAATTCATTGTGCTTCATCTCATTATTCCACAATTAAGCATGGGTTCTCTTACTCCACAAAGTGTCTTCCCGTGAGGGCTTTCACCATAAGGGGACCACTTTGGAGTTCATCCATCTTTACTTCTTATCAACCATGACAAGACAACAATGAGTCATATTTACATCAAACAATCTTGGGTCCATTACCCAAACCTTTGTGCTGCGGGGCTTTGTTCAAGGGTTGACATCAATGACAACCAACCTTAATCAACAATCTCCCCCTTTGGAATTGATGGAAACACTTTGATTGAATACTGAAATCATATCACTCATGCTCCCCCTAGAACCATGCCTCTATCCTCTGTATCTGATAAATTTTCCTCTGTCCTCTGCATTTGATAAATCTGCTCCCTCTAGAACCATGCCTCTTTCCTCTACATCTGATAAATATCTCTCCCTTTGTCATCAATGGAAAAGGTATCTTTCCATATGGGGCTACTCCCCCTGACTGAACTGTCCTCTTATGGTGCTTCCTCATGTACATCTAAGACATATAAGATAAGCATTCAAAAAGCATTCATTTTGTAGTAGAAATAACTCCAAGTCTTTGGTGAAGATATTCCAAGGCTTCCCGTGAAAGTGGTTTTGTAAAGATGTCTGCCAATTGTTCTTTTGTGCCCACATACTCAACTCTGATGTTCTTTTATCCAACCTGTTCCTGTAGAAAGTGATACCTGATTGGAATGTGCTTCGTCTTGGAGTGCATCACCGGGTTTTTTGAGATACTGATTGCACTTGTATTATCACAATATATTGGAATGGACTCATCATACTCAACCTGTATTTATGTCAAAGTTGGTTTCATCCAAAGAACCTGTGTACAACATGTTGTTGCTGCAATATACTCTACCTCTGCTGTAGATAGAGATACTGATGATTGTTTCTTGCTTAGCCATGATACCAAAAAATCACCTAAGTAGAACGCTGCTCTATTGGTGCTTCTTCAGTCATTAATACAACCTGCCCAATCTTCATCTATGTAGGCAATAAGTGATAGATATTTTCCTTTTGGATACCATAATCAAAACTCTTCTGTTCCTTTGAGATATCTGAAAATCCTCTTTACTGCTAATACATGTGATTCCTTTGGTGCTTCTTGAAATCGTGCCACTTGTCCAACTGCTTGCATTACATCTAGTCTGGATGTTGTCACATATAGTAGGCTTCCAATCATTGACCTATATTTCCTCTGATCTGTAGACTTCGAATCATCATCTTTTCTCAACTTACAACTGGTTTGCATGGGAGTGATAACTAGTTTGAAATCTTCCATTCCGAACCTCTTTATCATTTCTCTGATATACTTGGTCTGAGAAATAAAATTTCCTTGGTTTCTTTGACGTATCTGAAGTCCCAGAAAGAAGGATAGTTCTCCAAGTAACAACATTTCAAATTCATTATGTATGTCTTTTGCAAATTTCTCGCTTAACCTGTCATCATCACTACCAAAAATAATATCATCAACATAAAATTCAATTAATAAAATATTATCTTGACTTACCTTGATGTAGAGGTTGTTGTCTGCACTTCCTTTTCTGAACCCTGCCTGTTGCAGATACTTATCCAGTTTGGAGTACCATGCTCTAGGAGCCTGTTTTAGACCATACAAGGCCTTCTTTAATTTACATACATAGTCCGTGTTCTCTGACAACCGAAATCCTTCTGGTTGTTCAATGTAGACTTCTTCTTCAAGTTCCCCATTCAGAAAATTTGATTTTACGTCCATCTGATATAATTTAACATTTTTGGAGCATGCATAAGCTAAAAGTAAACAGATTGGTTCCATTCTGGCAACTGGGGAAAATGTCTCTTCAAAGTCGATTCCTTCAATCTGTGCATATACTTTACATACCAATCTAGCCTTGTTCCTTGTAGCATGTCCATCTTCATTCAATTTATTCCTGAAAACCCATTTTATGCCGATCACATTCTTATTCTTTGGTCTTGGAACCAATTCCCAAGTGTCATTTTACTCTATTTGATCCAATTCTTCATCCATGGCCTTATTCCAAAATTCATCCTTGCTGGCTTCTTCAAAACAATTTGGTTCAATTGTAGATAAGAGTGCTAGGTATGTTTGTTCTGGTGAACGGATTTTTCTTCTAGTCTCAACTCCTGCATCTTTGTTTCCAATAATCTGATCTGAAGGATGATTCTTTTGTACTCGTTTGCTAGGTGTATTTGGAGATACTTTCTGAAATTTATCTTCTTCTTCTGTCAGATTCTCTTCATCTTCATCTTCCTCTTCTACTTCTTTTTCATTTTCTTCTTCGAAAATTTGTTCCATTGATTTGTTTTCTTCTTCCTTTTATTCTGGTTTGCCTGTTTCATCAATTGTTACATTGATGCTTTCCACAACTTTGTTCAATATTAGATTGTAACACTGGTATGCTTTCCTTGTAATTGTGTAACCAACAAGTATTCATTTGTCGACACGAGAGTCAAACTTTCCCATTTTTCCATTTTCTCTTTTGATGTAGCATTTGCTTCCAAAAACTCTGAAGTGCTTCACATTTGTTGGTCTTCCTTTCCATAGCTCGTAGGGAGTTTTATTAGTGTTGTTTCTGAGAATTACTCTGTTTTGAATGTGAATTGTTGTATGCACTGCCTGTGTCCAAAATATATCTGTCAATTTGGAATCCATTAGCATTTTTTGAGCCATTTCTTGTATTGCCTTGTTCTTTCTTTCAATAACTCCATTCTGTTAAGGTGTCCTAGCAACAGAGAATTTCCTTTTTATTCCATGACTGCTACAGTAGTCCATAAATTCCTTTGAAGTGAACTCTCCTCCATTATCAAATCTCAAACGTTTGATTCTTGAATCCATCTCATTTTCAGCCAGTTCCTTGTAGATCTTGAAGTTTTCAAAAGATTCTGACTTGTTCTTGAGAAAGAAAATTGTAGTCATTCTTGTATAATCATCAACTAATAACATAAAGTATTTTTCACCTTTCAATACCTTTGTTGTAGTTGTTCCAACTAGATCAGTGTGCACAATTTCCAGTGGTCTTTTTGTTGAATATTCCTTTGATTTGAACCTGGTCTTTGTTTTCCTTGTTGACAATGCTTGCATAAAGTGTTGGTTGGTTTCGTGATCTAGGGCATTTCTCTGACTGCTTCTCTTTTTCTGAATTTGACAAGGTTATCAAAATGCATGTGACCCATTCTTCTATGACATAGCCAACTTTCATCTTCCTTTCCTAGACAACACTTTTCATTTCCAATTTCACTTAACACATACATGTTGTTTGAAGTTCTTGCAGCTGTACCAACCAATTTCCCTGAACCTTCTTTTCTTATATCACACTTTTCTGAATCGAAAGTAAGTTTATGACCTTGGTCGCACATTTGACTCACACTTAGAAGATTATGTTTCATATCTTCTACCAGTAGAACATTTTGTGCCTTTTCATTCTTGTTCCCAATTCGTATTGTGCCTTCTTCAATGATTTTGGATGAATTATCATTTTCGAAGGATATTGATCCATTTTTTTCTTTTCGTAATGTGATAAATTTGTCTTTATCACCTGTCATGTGTTTTGAACATCCACTGTCAACATACCAACCATGTTTATTCTTCTTAGCTTGTAGAGAGACTGTGCATTCTTCATTGTTATACTAATCTTTCTTTCTTATCCATGTCGTTTTCTAAGGTTCTTGTCTGTGACTGTTGTTATTCTATTGAGGTTCTTTAGGAGGGACTGTCATTCTGCAATCCTTGGCCATGTGTCCAAAATCTTTACATTTGTAACATTCCACTTCAATGCTCAAATATTCAAACCTATTGTAACTTCTTCTTTGTGTGTCACTAGGTCTCCTTGAATAATCCCTTTGTGTATAACTCTCAAATTTGTTACTGTTCCTGTTGTTATCTTTGCAATTCACATCTTTATGTCCAAAATTATTACATGCATAACATAAACCAAAAAATATAGTTTGATACCTGGGAGTTGAAGATATTCTGAAAGGAGGTGCTCTTATGAATCCTTCTTCTTCTTGAGGCATATCTGTCTATTGTTGATTCTGAAATCTGAATCTTCTTGGTGGAGGAGTGTCCCTGTAATATTCCTTGTATATCTTCCTATCCTCTTTGATTGTTTCTGCATAGCTCTTTGGATTTGTTTCTTGCTCTATTATTTTGGAGTTTGATCCCTTTTCTGTCTGATTGTATCCAAGTCCAGACTTGTCAAGATGAGATTTTTGACTGCTGATAATGTCATCCAGAACTTTTGAGCTATTCTGCATATTTTTCTTTTGAATATCCTTTCTTAGTGTGACAACCTCTGCTTCCAAGTTTTCAATGATCTTGTCCTTTTCTTCTAGTTGTTCTTTGAGTGATTCTTCAATTCTTTTATCTTATTCTATTTGAACCTTCAATTTTGTGATCATTTGTTCTAGTTCTCGAGTGTCCCTTTTCTTGTCTAGTTCTGCTTGTAGTTTCTTGTTTTTCTTCTTTTCTCTTCTGATAACTTCTATGGAACACATTAATTCTTCTCTATAGTCAACTTCTGCCTCTTCAATTTCTTCTTCGACTTCTTCACATTCTTCTTCGGCTTCTTCGTATTCTTCTTCAGAGTCTTCTTTGTCAGAGTCTTTTACTGCCATGAATAGAACTCTTCCTGTCTCATTGTCACTAACTTCATATTCATCTGATGATGAGATGTCTTCTTTGGTGTATAAGATTTTCTTGAAAACTTTATTTGTAGTTCTTTTGCTTTTATATGTGTGTTTTCATTTTGAGTAACCTTCATCATTTCTCTTTTTCTTATGAGGACATTTGTTAGCAAAATGACCAATACCATCACAATTAAAACAAATTAAAGGGAGCTTACCTCTATACCTACCGTTGGTTCCCTTGTTCTATCTTTTGACGAAGTTGGCCACTTCTTCATCATCTTTCGAGGCATCACTGCTGCTGCTATATTGTTCTTGTTCCTTTTTCTTTTTCTTTGATATTTTGGATGCCTTGAAGGCTACTTCTTTTACATTTGGATTTTCCTGCTCAGTTCTCATTTCATATGCCATGAAGATTCCATGCAATTCGTCCATGCTTATTGAGTCCAGATCCGATCTTTCTTCTAGTGTTGATATCTTAGGGTTGAATCTCATAGGAAGAGATCTTAGTATTTTTTGAACAATTACAAATTATTCAATTTCTTCTCCCAATCCTATGATTGCATTCACTGTTTCATCGACTCATAAGAAGTAGGCTGCGATATCTTCATATTCCTTCAATTTTAGTTGTTCGAACTAACCTCTGTAAGTCTGAAGCTTTGTTTCTTTAACTTTTATATATCCTTCATAAAAATGTTGAAGCTTGTCCCAAATCTCTTTAGTGGATTTACAGTGTGCAACTTTGGTGAATACCATATCACCGAG
Source organism: Picea engelmannii (assembly GCA_009831015.1). Lineage (NCBI taxonomy): Eukaryota > Viridiplantae > Streptophyta > Pinopsida > Pinales > Pinaceae > Picea > Picea engelmannii. The sequence continues at coordinate 6,196 of ML836511.1, read as the reverse complement.
ACCATTCAAAAGTGCATTTTTGTCTTTGGAATTATTCTCACCGAGTTTTACTGCTTTGTCATTTGTTGGTGGAACTGTTGGTGTTGTGTATCCATCAACAATTGATTTCCAAACTTGAAATCCCTGTGCCTATATATATTTCCTCATCCTTATGCTCCAAAAATCATACTTCTATCCATCAAACTATGGTATTCCATTTTTATATGAGTTGGCATTCTCCATGATCTACCTTTCAGTGGTTAAACTGATTTTTGAAGGAACCTGCTCTGATACCAATTGTTGAAATACTTATAGGGGGGGTGAATCAATAATAAAGAAATTTAATCCTTTTTAACCATATAATCCAAGTGTTATATCAATGAAGCATTATCATCCAATAACTGTAGAGTAAATAAACAATGAACAAATGAACAAACATACACATACACAGTACACCGATGTTTTAAGTGGAAACCCAAATCAGGAGAAAACCACATAATGTGTTTTCTTATATGTCATGAAGAATTACATTCATTGGAAGCACCAACTTCCTTTGATTTCCAGCTGCAACTGGAAGGAGGCTCCAACCCCCTAGTTTCTCAGGCTACAACCTGAGGGAAGCTCCAACTCCCCAATTCTCTGGATACAACTAGAAGGAGGCTACAACCCCCTATTTTCTCCGGCTACAACCAGAAGGTGGCTACAACCACTTGTCCTTGCCTCGTCCTACCACCTTGAAGTGGAAGTAGAATGATGGAACCACTGTCAACCTGTCACTGTGAGATATACTACTGTAAACCTGTACCAATAAATTTGAACCATGCATCAACCATGCATCAATATGTACCTCAACCTATACCATAAACAAGTGCATCAACCATGCACCAATCTGTACCAAATAAACTGTAATCAACCTGTACCATAAACAAGTGCATCCAACCATGTACCAAGTATGTACCAATCATGTGTCAACTACTCATCAAATATGACTCATCAATATGTACCAACATCATCAACAATACACCTCATGTATGTGCCAACTCATCAACTACTTGTCTCAACTATGCACTCAACATGTACCTCAACCAAAAGCCCTCATCAATTTCATCATCCAAATATGATTTGTATCTCTTTAATAGACCTGGTGTATATGATCAGATTCATGCAAACCTTCATTAACTTCAACAACAAGAGACTAGCGTTTTCATCAAACTTTTCTTTAGTCTCACATGCCTAGTTTTGGATTAGTCAACAACCCTAACTTGAAGTAATAATCTTTGTACCTGTAATGTATAAAGATATGAAACTGATACAAAATGTTATTCAGTGTGTTTTATGCAATTCCTCCAGGTTTCACTACTTGGAACCTCTTAGAAAAGGAGTTATAGCAAAAATGACATACCTTGCTGAATTCTGGATTATTCAAGATAACGATCTTGTAGAGCATGCCTCGCACTTAATATTTGTTGAATTGATATGAAACTATGAAAAAAACATATTATAGATGGTACCCTAACCAAAAAATTTGGTTTCACTGAATTTGGATCTATTATGAATAAGTTATGATGTGTTTACCCGAAACACCTGTTTTTGACTAGTTTCAGGACTAGCCACAAACCTTATTTTCCACGGAGTGTAACTCCAAAAATGCAATGACCCACAAGATGAATTTTGTAACACACATACTTGGATATTGTTTCTCAATGGCATATAAATTTCATGGTCTAAATCATTATAGAAAAAAATTTATAGCGACAATGGTGAGATGACCTGTAAATAACATACCTTAGAAAGCACCATCAAAAGAATTTATCCTTTCTTGCATTTCAACCTTCTTTTATTCACCTTCCCTCAGAATTTCAGCTTAGATATCCTTGGTTACCTAAGACACTTATAGATATTCAATATGCTCAAGTGTGATTAAAATGAGAGAGCCTTGCCTCTTATTTATACTCTCCAAGTAGCTTCCTTAAAAACATCTTCTAGGTCACTTGGCCCCACTTTCCTTATTTTAGGGTTAACCCACTTATAATTTATCCATTAAATTTATTATTGAAACAATTTATTTTGTATTCAATTTGAATTATAATACACTCATTACTTCACTTTATTATTTAACTTTTAAAATCTCTTAAACCACTTTCACTACTTTGACCTTTTGGGGCTTCTAGATGACATATGAGGGTCCTCCAACTTCGTAAGGCCATAACTCTCAAACCATGAGGAGTTATTTGATGTTCCACATACCACCATAAATGGAATGACATTTAATATCCATATATAATATTATTATCTGAAAATATATCATAACTGATACCGTTATCCATCAAACAAACTTGGGTCCATTACCCAAATCCGAGGTCTCCAACTTCTCATAGCCATAAATCTCTAACTGTGAAGAGTTATGTGACGTTACACATGCCACCAGAAATGGAATGAAAATCACTATCCATCTAGGATAGTTTACTTGACAAATTCATTGTCCTTCATCTCATTATTCCACAATTAATCATGGGTTCTCTTACTTCGCAAAGCGTCTTCTCGTGAGGGATTTCACCATAAGGGGACCACTTTGGAGTTCATCCATATTTACTTCTTATCAACCATGACAAGACAATAATGAGTCATATTTACATCAAGCAATCTTGGGTCCATTACCCAAACCTTTGTGCTACGGGGCTTTCTTCAAGGGTTGACATCAATGACAACCAACCTTAATCAACAATAGCCTCCTTCTAGTTGTAGACAGAGAATTTGGGAGTTGGAGCTTCCCTCAGGTTGTAGCCTGAGAAAATAGGGGGTTGGAGCCTCCTTCAAGTTGCAGCTGGAAAACAAAGGAATTTGGTGCTTCCAATGAATGTAGTTCTTCAAGACATATAAGAAAAAACATTATGTGGTTTTCTCCCTCTTTGGGTTTCCATGTAAAAAACTGGTGTACTGTGTATGTGTATGATTGCTCATTTGTTCATTTCTTATTTACTTTGCAGTTATTGGATGATAATGCTACATTTATATAACACTTGGGTTATATGGTTAAAAAGGATTAAATTGCTCTATTACTGATTCACCCCCCCTCTCAGTAATCCAACAATTCCTTGGCAGCTGGGGGTCAACAGGTAGGGCCATTCCCTGAAAGGGGAGCTCGGTCAGAAAATAAACATCCTCAATAGTTGAGAATGTCATATGTTGTCCCCTCACCATGATGCACTGCAGTTCAGTGCTCAACATCGATACCAAGTACTGGAGGAGGTACTCCTGCAATCATATCAATGGGCAGTTGGAGAACTTGAGCAACCCACAGGCTGCCAAGAGTCTCTGAACACCCGACTCCTCTCTCACTGCCTCCCAGAGGTGCTCCCAGTCTCACTCCCTCTAGTGGATTGGCATGATGAACGATCACCTATATTCACACAGAAATCCTTCATTAGCAATCATCATTTATAAAAAATACCAACAAATTCAATTTCTCAAAAAACCCCTTAGCTTCGCCTCATGTGCGCGATTGTCATCCCCACAGGTGCACACATATGCACACCTGTTCTTCGCACAACTGCGCAACTGTAGGAGAAACATATGAACATCAATGCACAACTGTCATACCCACAAGTGTGCACACATGCACACCTGTTCTCTACACAACTATGCACTGATGCACAACTATTTGAGAAACAACTGTGCATGGTGCGTAGATGTAATTCGAACAGGTGCGCATCACATGCGCACCTTTTTTTACCACCCACACTCCCCCCATGCACAACTGTATTCAGTACAGATGCACATCATGTGCGAGAGAGGGAATTATACCCATGCATATCAGCCTGGATATCTTTCCTTCTCCTGTGCATTAGTGGGCCCACCCTTAGAAAATACCCTAGTACGGGCCTCCGTACAACCCATCCCCCAAAAATAGAAACTAGCTACTGTGCAAGAGGATAGGACCACTAACTTGACTCTCACAAATACTGGATCGACTGGATCAAACTCCTGTAATATCAAAAAATCCTCCAAATAATCTCGTCAATTCACTATAGCAGTGGATACAAATGAGTTGGCAATGTGGGCCCCACAACCATATATATTCCCTTTTTCCAAACTTCCACACTCAGTTACAGGAGCTTAGAGTCTCAGTTTTTCAATCCATCTTCAGCCACAGGATTAGGGTCCCACTGCCTACACAGTCACATTCCCCAGGTCACCATTTGCCCTCGGTCCCGGGGGAGCATTTTTCTCACATCACATATAGGTATGCATGCTCATGTTCAAAATTATCAAATAACTGTTATATGTTCTTTATCTTTAGATATTGTTCACATTGGGTATTTGGTTTTAATGTGTGTAGGTGTTGGCCCTTGGGTATGGAAGTAAGCGAAGAGTAAGGCAGAAAAGATAGAATGTGAACTAAACAGAAGACACAGTGACTGATACTGGGTCGAAGTGAGTAGAAGAGTAGAAAAGACGGAGCGAAGTAAGAGAAATCAAGTCGTTGGATGAGGAGATCGAGGATGACAGATCAACAAGGAATATGGATCGTGGACAACTCAACAAGTGGAAAAATCCACCATTGGATGCTTTGGAGTAGCGTGCGAGAAGGAAGGAAAGATAGGCTGACGAAGCCCTAAAAATGTGGGTCAAGTTGACCTAGGGTTTTGGTATCTAGGGTTTTGACACTTAGGTTTTGGCCTAAGGCTGTCGGTGAGCTATTGTAATGTATAAATAAAGGTCAAGAGGACCTGGGATGGGTTTTTGTTGTTATTGTTGTTGTTGTTATTTTTCATTCCAATTTTGTTATTGTTATGAGTGATTATTGTAGCGAGAGAGAGAAGCATTGAGGAGTGAGGGAAGTCTGTGTTGTAAGATCTTCAGCTGGGTGCGAAGATCAACCCTGTAGATGGGTGCACAGGGAGGGAAGACAGAGAGAAAGAGAGAATAGCTTCTAGCTAAGAAAATAGATAAGAACTGTATGCTTTCATCTTAATATATTATAAAGCACAATTCTGTGGACGTATCCCTAGGGAGAGGGTGAACCACGTATGTCTTGGTGTTGTGTGTGATTGATGTGGTGTTCTCTTGTTCTTGATATATTGTTATTCCATTACTATGTTAGATCTGACAGATAAATGTGTGAGGTAAGACTAATTTGATAACTGACATCTAGATGTTGTGTTGTTCTTGTATTGGATCCACTTTGTATTCTCTTGGTTGTATACACCTGTGTCCTGCAACCCCCCATAGCTACTTCAGGTGAGATTGCATCTACCTCGTAGGTGTTTCCGAAAGGGCCAGTAGTTAGGGCTTGTTGCTGAAAGGGTGCTCTTGGAGCTGAACCCTCGGTCTGCCCCTATGCCAACAACAGGTACTTGGTTATCACGCACTAGTGTGGCCCCTTCAGGTATATGGTCGAAACTGGCATGTAATCATTCCCTCTGAATCTCAATTTCATCTCCAGTCACACCCTCCGCCATTTTCCATTAGGATCCCTATATCCAAATCTGCAGTACTGTCGCCTCCGTTTCATTTTGGTATTGTCACCTGGTAACACTCTCCCCCACATGAGTTGTCCCATTTATAGTCCCCCTTGGAACTTTGACACTCATGCGGATTTCACCCCCTAGGGATGGGAGTCCCGATAGTCTTTCTGAGAATGAACCACATACTCATTCTCCTCATTTTTGCTAGATTTTCCAATGGAATCCCAGGTTATCTCATCATGGTTCTATTTTGACTGTGCATCCATAGTATCATTAACCCTCCATTTCATCCACAATCAGTTTTCCCATCTACAAATTGCCTTCCATTCATTTAACTCATATAAATACCCACCAATGGCCCCCCCACCCTCCACCAATTCTCCCCACAACTTGCACCCTCACAGGATAATCCATCTTGCACTGGGGCACTCATTTCTATATCTATACACTCAGCTCCAATTATTCTTTATTTATTTTGTAAATTGTAAAAAGCCTTTGTTTCCAACATTTACATAGATTTTTGTTGTCTCCCTTGACAACCTTCATTTTCTGGTAGAGCAACTCATTTCTCCCTTGGTTGAGGAATTCACTATCCTCTACTCATGTTTGTTAGGACCACATATTGTACCCTTTCTGCCCATACTTTTTGCTATTATTTTACCCTTCATCACCTACATTTTGACTTATACTATCATTCCACTTGATCATTCCAAGGTACATAACGTCCCTTCTCATTACTACACGTTTAA
>ML836510.1:58860-85694 GCA_009831015.1 Picea engelmannii | reverse complement strand
GGGCAGAATAAGAAGTCGGCCCCAACAGTTATTATGGAAGACCCATAATTAATTAAAGGTGGGTTTACCCACCCAGAGTGAGAGGTCGGCCCTGCCAGTTGTGACCTTTCACACGTGCCAGTCTTGTATAAATAAGAGGCTAGGGCCTCACTTCAAACACACAACTCACTCGCTCATTCTCTTATGAGGCAAGTTGCAATTACCAGTTGGAGAGAGGAGAAGAAGAGTGGCGCATCTCTTGGAGAGGACTATCTGTATTGGTTTGAGTTATCTCTTGAACATTGTATAAGCTATTTATGATAAGGAAGTTTTTGCTGGGTTTTCTTCCCCTAGAGGGTTTCCCAAGATAAATGTTGTGTCTCTTGTGAATGTGTATTTCTCAGTGATCTTGTTCTTATGTTGCTCTTATCTATTGAAATGCAAAGAACTATAATAATGGCATAAACATTAACAGAGGTCCCTCTCTAAGCCATGTAAAGTGTATGAGGTGGATGGGATCAAGACTCAATGGGCATAGGGCTCATGACATACTAGGGGTTATAGTGTCTCATTCATGGGTGCCTTTGTAGAGGGTGTGTGGTACCTTCGTCCGCAATGCAATTTTTCCAAGCCCATTATTTGCCTTTTATCTTTCTTTCTTTATATTTTCTTTAGCACAAGGAGAGGTTGAAGGTCACTGCCCTGGCGTGGTAACCAGATGGTGGCAATGTCACCCACAAATACCTAATGGAAATGAGGTTGGCTCATGATGAGACCCCCTTTCTCTCAGCCATGCAACTAAGATTCACTGCCCTGGTTTGGTGACCAGATAATGACAATGCCATACCACTAGATATCCATGGACGTGATAGGTCGACTCGTGATGAGACCTCCTATCCTTCAATCTAACTTTCAGGCATTTCTTTGTTATATTATGGGTCCCCTTTTATTCAAGGATAAGCGTTTTATTGCTTTCTTGGTTGATCCCTGGGCGAAGCATCTGGAAGGTTCATATATGGTTTTTATCTTTTACCCAACACCAACCCTTCTGGGCCTTTAGCCCCTTCTTCCCATAGAATGAGGGACAACCCCTTCTTTGGGTCAATACACCCTAAAATCCCAAGAGATAAGGAAACAAAGGGAAATAATGATGAAAAATGGTAAGCATGGTCGGGAACGATACGATGGCTCATTAAGGGATTTCCCAGCAGCAAACCTATTCCCAAAGAAGACCACTTACTAGGGCGCAATGTCAACCACCAAGGTGAAGCAGGGAAAAATGCATAATGTCCAAGCACATATCATGCAATCTAGAGCAATCTAAGATACAACATAATCAAATGGCTTAGGTATTGAAATGATTCTCACCATAATACTGACTTGTACCTCATGGAGCAAGGCCCACTTCCTTCCGGAATCCAACTAGTGTGGTGGATGCCATCTGCAAACCTATGACCACCTGTGGTGGTAAGTGGGTTTTCCATCTGTGCAAAGTGTATTGTTGGTCATGTATTCTCTCAGCACTCCATATATGCAACCTAAGGGCCTCGAGACATCATCTCCTTAGTTATCCACAAAATGGGGATAACATCTGGATCCTACTTGGGGACATGTGCTCATCGTAGAGTACATGAGAACCGCAGCATCTCCTGGTAGACCCATGCCTACAAGTAAACATCAAATTGTCAAGTGCAGGATGGCCTCCTCATCCTTGTTCTCATATGATCAAAACCTACTAAACGAGAAAAGAAAATTTTGACATTTTTTTCAAAAAATTCTAAACTAAGCATGAAACTAATATGAAAGAAGAGTAAAATGAATATGAAATGCATCTAAACTAGTATGAGCAATCAAGATGCAAATGCAGCGAATTAAAATGACCTACCTACTTACCTGGGGCACGGGCCCTGAAGATCACATGCTAGATGATGTCGGGTGAAGTCATACAACCAGTGCAACCATTTGATCATCTCATCAAAGTATCTCCGCCTGTGCTTAATCATATAATACAACAAAGATAAGTCAAGCACATAATAATCATGAGTATAAACACACATATAATCGATCAAGAAATAAAACTCATGAAGATGGGTGGGAGGGAGGAAGTCTTGCTGGAAAGAGAAACCATCAACCTAATTATCCTGCCTAAAAGTGTAGCCACAAGACTGATCAATCCATCTCTTAAGGGGGCTATTGTATGTAGACGAAGGCTCATCTTCATCCGCGCACAAAGACTCACTACTTGTCAAAGACTGAGAGGAAACAAGAGATCGAAAGAATGTTGCATGGTCTCTTGGAGAAAAGGGTAAGAGGTAAGGAACAGCCTCAGGTGTAGAAAGACACTGCCTCTTCACTTGTGAATCTCCATGGAAATCTTCAAGATGAAAATACTTTCGCTTTGAAGAATGAATCTCTGACTGCTCTAAGGTGGCCATGTCCTAGTATTCCTCAAAATCTAAGCATAACGGTTGGAAGTCCTCATAAAACAAATCAGCATCCTAAAAAGAGTATGTACCAAAGGATGATTGAGGATCGCTTTGAGTACGCTGTGACAAGTCATCCTCGAAGGGGCGGAACAAATCTGTAACCATATCATCACCAGGCTGCCAAGCATCTGAATCATATATGTATGAAGACCAGTCCTCTGATGATGAAAACTCAACCCCGTCTTCCTAAGAGCTACCCTCAATGTCATACATGGGATCTCTATGAATGTTGAAGCAAATCACATCCCATCTACCTCTCCCGACCTGTATGAAATCATCAATGTGTAGATCGACCATGTCGAGGGGGTCTTGCACAAGCTCATCTGTATCATCGAGGCTAATCGTTTCTTCATCTCCGTGTGTAGGAGTAAGACAAATTTGGGCAGCCTCATCCTCATCAAGCAGAAGCAAAGAAAATGATGCCCCAACATGTTGTGCTTCATCAAGATTCTTTCTTTTCTTCATGGGCATTCTCCTTTTCTTCTTAGCAAGTTCCTTCATAATCCTGTTGCTCCGAGGCCTTTTCATCATGAGGGGCTTGACCCTCAACAAGTGGTGGAAAGGATCAAAATAAAAGTCCTCGTCCATATAGTATTCATCTTTGGTTGGTGTAAATTCACCAAGGGTTTGTGGTTCGTCATAGTTTTCCTCATCTGGATGGATATCTTCTTGAAATGAAACTGCCCTCAACTCATCAATTGGCTCTAATGAATAGGATCTCTCTCGGAAAACATCCTTAAGGTCCTGAATGGTGTCTTCCACTTGTTGGGATTGTGGTCCAAAATGATTGAGAAAAGTGTGGACAAGGATGGTAAAACCCTTTGGGCTAATGTGCTTAATAGATCTTCTTTGTTTCTCATTCGATGATATCAAGAATGATTATGTCAGTTCATCTTCCTCTTCCAAGCCATACCACTCAAGAAAGTCAACAAAGTTGACGACATGTGTAACGGCTGAGCATGGATTACCATCAAATTTTGGGATATCACTCCATGCTTTAAGCAAGTGATAATTTGATTTCCCCATAGTTCATCAGCGGAGTGGTCGGATGAATATGAAGTGGGCTCATCAAAGGGATGGAGAAGGATAAGGGAAAAGTGGGTTCTGGGAAGGTGGAGTCGCTAGATGAGCTTCAAGATGAGCTCATCAAGGAGGGTGGAAAGGGAACATCCCTTGGGTGGAGTTGCCAGGTAAGCTTAGGGAAAGGCTCTAGGATAGCTTACCAAAGTGTCATTAGGGTACGAAAAGGATTCAAAATCCTCCCCGGCAATGGCGCCAAAATGTTATGGCACAAGTTGTAGGTTGGGCAAAGCCCGACCCAACCAAGGAACAAGTGCTATAACTATGGAATCTTACACCCAATGTCACCTCGATGTAGGTCCCACACTTCAAGGGTGACTAGGTCACTCTAGGAAGGCGATCCCGGTGACCCTAGGGCGATTGAGACAGAAATGGAAGGAAGTGGAAATGGAACCCCTATAGGTCAAGTCTAAATGGAATAAAGGGTAGAGAAAGATGCCTTGTAAGTCAAGTAAAGGCTGCCCCCAACAATATAGTGCTTCTCTAGATGATTGTACCTGCCCAAGACACAAGGAAACACACTTTGCAATAGTATATGTTAGTTGGATCAGCAAGTTAAGATTGCTGTCCCTAATTTACAGCAGTATATATCGGCTTATATCAGCAAGTAAAACATCCAAAAATTAGCATGTAAAGATCTAGACTAGTTAGGTAAATCAGCATCAGACTTAGCAATGAGTATAGGCTGAAAAATGGGCACTTAAAGAGGTAGATTAGATGGCTGTTATAATAAGTGTTTTCCTGCAGAAAATTGCAGCCTTATGGCTGTAGCATTCAGTAGTTAACAGCAGCAAAATTAGCCACCAAAAGGTGCCAAGAACTACCTCAAAGGTGCGCCCTGCTTAGTAGAACAAGTGAGCAAAGTTAGAGAGCTAGTCTAGGGTTAGTTTAGGAGTTATGAGAGGGTTAGTAGCTAGGGTTGTTGCAGCCCTAATGGCTGTAGGTTAAAAGTTGTAACAGAAATTAGAGTGTTGGGAGAGAGGGGACGCCCTAGTGGGGGATGCCTCCTCTCAATGAGATAAAACAACTTGAAGCGAGAACTTTCAAAAGGTCCAAGATTACGTTTCCCAAGGCAATGATTTTATATCTCCAATGCAAAAAGAGTATGACTAGTGCCTTCACTATTGGGTTAATGGAGTCACAAGGAGCCTAGAGAAGCTAACTCCTTGAGGGTGTAAGCCCTTTCACTTCCCAAGGCAAGTTTCTCTAAGCTAGGGTTTAAGCGAAAAGGGTGTATGCCCTTATACTTCTCTTAGCAAACCGTTGTCAATGAGATGAAGCAATAAAATGAAGCAAAAATGGTGAAGACTATGGTGGGGGTGTATGCCCTTTACTTCCCACCTAGCTCCTAGCATAAACAATAATTGACTTGAATAAAATGATAACAAAAGAGTAAAAACCATACCAAGATCAAGAGAGATGCTAAGAAAATCCACCACAACAGTGAGAAATTAACCTTCCAAGGCAAGCGCATCATTTCTTCCATTAACCATTCAAAATTTCAGCCATACACAAATGCACAAGAGCTAAATAGCTAAGGGGGGCCGAAAATTTCAGACCAATACCTCTTGTGAGAGGAAAGTTATGATTCAAAATGAGATCTTATAATCTCTATTTATACAAAAATTAGCCAACATGGCTTGTCCACAAAATAAGGAGTAAAACACAAGATTAGGGGTCAACAACCCTAATCTTGCCCCCTTAACACAATAATATTAAACAATTCACTTAAAATTTCATCTTTTGCACAAATTCAACCCTAATTAAGGATGACGTCACGCCTTTAGGGGACGTTTTGCCACTTTGAAGAGGTCGTTGGTGCTGGAGAAGGATGGAAGGACCTCCCAAGGCCATGTGTCAAGCATCTAGATGATCCTTTCTTGGTGAAAACCCTCTTCTCATCAGAACTTCCAAGTGTAACTGAGTGGCACTTCACCACTAAGCCCAAACCCCCATTACCATGACATCATGCAAGAAAATGGGACGTTTTGCCCTTCCTGGGAAAATCGTTTAGCATGCAATGGGTGGGCTAGGTCATCCAAGTCATCATCAAGGTCGTCCAAGTCATCTCTCTCTCATCTGGCATGCGGGCCCCTGGCATCCAACCTATGGGCTTGTAGCCCCATGGAAGCCCAAGCTAGGCTTGTTCTCCCAAAACTGTCCACCAGCTAGGTACTGCAAAAACAAATGGACACGCCCTCCAAGGATCTCAAGTCATAACATCATGATAAGTGGATCCAATCAATAAACAAGCCATCTAAGCATGTACATCAAAGATTACCATATCAAACAATTAACAACTCAAAGACATTATGCGACTTGTCAAGCTCAAGTATGGGAGGGTTGACGAGGTTTCCTATCTGGTAGATCTTGCCCTAGGTCAAAAGGAGCCTCCAAGAGGTCCCTCTCTATGCCATGTAAAGTGTATGAGGTGGATGGGGTCAAGACTCAATGGGCATAGGGCTCATGACATACTAGGGGTTGTAGTGTCTCATTCATGGGTGCCTTTGTAGAGGGTGTGTGGTACCTTCGTCCGCAATGCACTTTTTCCAAGCCCGTTATTTGCCTTTTATCTTTCTTTCTTTACATTTTCTTTAGCACAAAAAGGGGTTGAAGGTCACTGCCCTGGCGTGGTGACCAGATGGTGGCAATGTCACCCACAAATACCTAATGGAAATGTGAAGGTTGGCTCGTGATGAGACCCCCTTTCTCTCAGCCATGTGACTGAGAGTCATTGCCCTGGTTTGGTGACCAGATAATGACAATGGCATACCACTAGATATCCATGGACGTGATAGGTTAGCTCATGATGAGACCTCCTATCCTTCAATCTACCTTTCAGGCATTTCTTTGTTATATTATGGGTCCCATTTTATTCAAAGAAAAGTGTTTTATTGCTTTCTTGGGTGATCCCTGGGCAAAGCATCTGGAAGGTTCATGTATGGATTTTAACTTTTACCCAACACCAACCCCTCTGGGCCTTTAGGCCCTTCTTCCCATAGAATGAGGTACAACCCCTTCTTTGAGTCAATACACCCTAAAATCCCAAGAGATAAGGAAACGGAGGAAAAAAATGATGGAAAATGGTAAGTATGGTCGAGAATAGTACGATGGCTCATTAAGGGATTTCCCAGCAGCAAACCTATTCCCAAAGAAGACCACTTACTAGGGCGCAATGTCAACCACCAAGGTGAAGCAGGGCAAAAGGCATAATGTCCAAGCACATATCATGAAATCTAGAGCAATCTAAGATACAACATAATCAAATGGCTTAGGTATTGAAATGATTCTCACCATAATACTGACTTGTACCTCATGGAGCAAGGCCCACTGCCTTCCGGAAGCCAACTAGTGTGGTGGATACCATTTGCAAACCTGTGACCATCTGTGGTGGTGAGTGGGTTTTCCATCTGTGCAAAGTGTACTGCTAGTCATGTAGTCTCTCGGCACTACATATCTGCAACCTGAGGGCCTCGAGACATCTCCTTAGTTATCCACAAAATGGGGATAACAAGGACACCTCGTCAACCCTCCCATATTCGAGCTTGACAAGTCGCATAATATCTTTGAGCACTTAATTGTTTGACATGGTAATCTTTGATGCACATGCTTAGGTGGCTCATTTATTGATTTGATTTACTTATCATGATATTATGACTTGAGATCCTTAGAGGGCGTCCTTACTTGTCTTTGCAGGACCTAGTTAGTGGAAAGTTTTGGAAGAACAAGCCTAGCTTGGGCTTCCATGGGGCCTGAAGCCCACAGGTGGATGCCAAGGGCCCGCATGCCGGATGAGAGAGATGAAACCTCGGAGGCCTAGAAGATGACTTGGACGACATAACCTAGCCCCCACATGCCAAACATTTTGCCTAAGAGAGGCAAAATGTCACCTTTAGAGGCATGACGTCACCTAGGGGGGTTAGGGTTTGGTGGTGAGGTCGATATGCTTTGGCACAAGGATGTTTTGAGGGTTTTGAGGCTTTGCACATGAAGGAAGTGACTTGGATGCTTGACATGTGGCTTTGGGAAGCCTTTCTACACTCCTCCATCACCAACGACTTTCTCCTAGTGCCAAAACATCCCCTAAAGGGGTGAAGTCTTTATAAACTAGGGTTTTCTTTGTGCAAAAAGTGAAATTAAAGTGAATTGTTTAATATTACTTACTTTGTATAAAGAGGCAATATTGTTGATGAATGCAGCGTTGTGTGACATTCTCCAGGATACGTTCTCCTTTGGACAGAGTTGAGTCGACCTGTGAGAGAGCCCATGTGATGGGTGTGCCCATGTGATGGGTGTATCGTTCTCCTCTGGACTGAGTTGAGTCGATCTGCGGTCTCCTACCTTTGTACTCCTATGGACTCAGTTGAGTCAAGCTTGAGATGGTACTCCAGATGATTCTCCTATGGACTCAGTTGAGATAGAGATTTGTTGAGTATGACGTCCCTATGGCTGAGCACAGGTGGGCGTGTCCCTAGTGGCTGAGCACTAGTGGGCGTATGGATCCCTTGTTATATTGTCTGAGTGTAAGATTTACTTGTAACCCTAATTGTGATGTAAAGGGTACAAGTCGGCCCCACCATATGTGAAAGATAATTAATGTTTATTGTAATAATTAATTATATTTCTGAGTTATTGAGGTCAACCCTATTGTGCCAATAGACACACCTATTGTTGTGTCTAGTCTTGTATAAATAAAGGTGATTTCCCCATTGAGGAAACACACTTGTCACTTGTCATTTGGAAATTTCAGACCTACTTGTAAGGCTGAAGTGCACACCTCTCTTGGGCGCTAGTTTCAAGGTTGTAGAGCACCCTCTTGTGTGCATCTAGGGTTTATGGTTGGGGGATCTTCTCTTGAGAAGATAGCAAAGGATTGTTGGGTTTTTCTCCCTTGTTTGAGAAGGGTTTTCCTAGGATATTTCTTGTGTTCTTGTGCATGGTAATTCTTCTTGTGATCTTGGTTATTGCAGCACTTGTGTATAGTGATGTTGCATTTGTTTATGGTTCAAGTACATGCTAAATGAAATAAACCTCATGCTTGAGCCTAGCATAGTGAAAATTCAATATTGTTTCAGAGCATAGGAGTTAAAAGAGCCATTGCACAAGATTTCAAAGCCAGCCATCCTCTTTTCTGCAAAACCGTACAGCCCTCTAGGGTTTCTGAAAAAAAATTACGGCCCTCTCTTTCTTGGTTGTTTCAGCACCCTACACTGAAACGTTGGGGCTAATTTTGGCATAGGAGTGTACGGCCTCCTTCAATGCATCTCCAGAGACTCTCAGATTGCATTTTCGAAAATTTTGGATTTTTGGCCCTAGGGTTTCTAGGGTTCCGCAATCTATTGCAGAAATTTCGTTCTAGGGTTTCTATAGCTCACTAATGTTCATGTGACCTTCTAAAGGCTTATTGTTGGCAGTCATAAGTCCAACGAAACCTAAGGTTACTAGCCTAGCCTAGTCGTTAGGTTTCCTAGCCTAGTTGCTAAGGGTTTGTGAAAGAATCTGCAAATCATGAGGAACAGAACCTTGGTGGAAGATAGGCTTGATGGATCAAGAAACTTCAGTTCCTGGAAGTCAAGACTACAGTTCAACCTGGAAGAGAATGACCTAATGAGTGTGATACAAAAGACTCTACCAGAACCAACTATCGATGAAAAGAAGAATGGAAGGAAGATGATGTCAAGGCAAGGAAGATAATCATCTACTCGGTGAGAGATCATCTCCTACCTTGTATTGCCAACCTGAAGACAACTTATGAGATGTATGAAGCATTGAAGAATATGTTTGAGAGTAAAAACACCCTCAGAGCTCTTACATTGAAGAGCCAGCTTCAAAATATCAAGATGACAAAAGCTGACACCGTTGCTACCTTCTTCATGAAGATTTCAGAGATCAGAGATCAGCTAGGTGTCATTGGAGAAACTATATCAGACAAAGAACTTGTCTTGACCACTCTCAATGCTCTTCCAAGACATTGGGAACCATTTCTTCAAAGTATCAGTGGTAGAGAAGAACTACCTACTTTTGTTTGTTTAAGGACAGACTGTACCGAGGAAGAAATCAGACTTATAGCCAAAGGAGTGCAAGACTCTCCTCATGATGACAATCATGTTCTTGCCTTTCATACAAATAAAGGAGGAAAGAATAGAAGAAGTTTCAGCAAAGCATTCGAAGGTAAGAAGACTTCATCAGCTTCAAGTCATGATCATAGAAAAGACAAATCAAAGATCCAGTGTTTCCGATGTGACAAGTATGTCCATATTGCGAGAGATTGTCCTACCAGGAAGAAAGGAAGACAACTTACCTCCGTTGTTGATGTTGATCCAGAGCCACATCAGAGAGATGAAGAAATAAAAGACGAAGCCCTCTTCTTCATATCAGCACTCTCAGGTACGGTTCCTATTGATAGTGATATTTGGTTAATTGGCAGTGGTGTCTCCAGGCACATGACCGGAAATAGAGATCATCTGAGAGACCTTGTTGAGAAAGAGTCCAGTCTACATGTTGTACTTGGAGACAATGCCAGATATAATGTGAAAGGAGCTGGAACTTCTAAATTCCAACTAGATTCTGACATACCCCTTCAGCTAAGTGAGGTACTATATGTACCTGGGATGAAAAGGAACCTTGTCTCTTCATTGATGATCACTCTCGAAAGATGTGGATTTATTTCTTGAAGACCAAGGATGGAGTCCTTGCGAGATTTCAAGAATTTAAAGCTCAGGTTGAGAACCTGACCGGGAGGAGGATCAAGGTGTTGAGATCAGATAATGGAGGAGAGTATACCTCCAGGGATTTCAGTGATTTCTGTATTAAGGCAGCGATCAAGAGGGAAAACACCGTTCCTTATAACCCTCTGCAAAATGGGGTTGCAGAGAGGAAGAACAGAACCATCATTGAGGCAACCAAAGCGATGATACATGATCAGAATCTACCTATGATTTTGTGGGCAGAAGCATCCATGACAGCAGTGTATGCTCAGAATAGGAGTCCTCGCCAGATTTTGAAGAACATGACTCCCGAAGAAGCTTTCACCAGAGTGAAGCCTGAGGTTGGACACTTCAGGATATTTGGGTGTCCAGTATACTTTCATATACCCAAAGAGAAAAGGACCAAGCTAGACCCTTCAGGAAGAAAGGGTACATTTGTGGGGTACAGTGTATCTTCGAAGGCATATCAGATCTACATCCCTGGCCAGAGACAGATCGAGGTTAGCAGAGATGTCATCTTTGAGGAAGAGATAGCCTTCCGAAGATCCAAAGAATCTCAGATGGATATTGACAGCAAGACAGTACCTTCTCCCCCTTCAGCAGTTCAGAGGGAGACAGCCATTGATCCAATCGATCCAATTGATCCAGTTACTCCAGTTGATGTTCCCAGAGACATTGCAGTAGGCCATAAAAGGCCTGCCTGGGCTCGACGGATTCTGCAGGAGGCAGAGGGACATGCAGCTCCTCGAGGCACATTCCGAGAGAGCAAGAGACCACAGAGATTCTCAAGCTATGTTTTAGCCATGAGCCACATCATTGATATTGAGCCTTCTTGTCATGGAGAAGCAGCAAGACAGCAAGCATGGAAAGATGCCATGACAGAAGAGTATCAGTGCATCATGAAGAATGTTGTGTGGGATATTGTTCCGAGACCAGAAGGGAAGTCTGTAGTGACTTCCAAGTGGATCTATAAAATCAAGCATACAGTTGATGGAAGTGTTGAGAAGTATAAAGCAAGATTTGTGGCCAGAGAATTCTCACAAGTGGAGGGAATTGATTATGAGGAGACATTTGCTCCTGTAGCCCGATACACTTCCATCCGTACTATCATTGCCCTAGCAGCAGCCATGGGTTGGAGACTACATCAGATGGATGTAAAGAGAGTCTTTCTCAATGGTGAGATTGAGGAAGAAGTTTACATCGAGCAACCAGAAGGATTCGTGATACATGAGCAGAAATCTCATGTGTGCAGGTTGAAGAAAGCCCTGTATGGACTAAAATAGGCACCTCGTTCTTGGTATGAGAAGATGGATGGATTCCTGATGAGTTTGGGCTTCAGCAAGAGTGTTGTTGATCCAAACCTATATTATCACATTGTTGGTGACGAGTGTCTGATCTTGGTCCTGTATGTTGATGATTTATTCCTCACCGATTCAGAAAGTCTTATTGTTGAATGCAAACGTGCATTGACTTCTGAATTTGAGATGAAGGATCTGGGTATGATGCACTACTTCTTGGGACTAGAAGTATTGCAGAGGACTGATGAGATTTTCTTGAGTCAAGGAAAATATACAGTGGAGATATTGAAGAAATTCGGTATGACAGACTGCAAATCCATGCCTACATCGATGGTGATGGATCTGAAGAAAATGAACTAGGCTTCTACTGATTCAGGCGAGATTGATCCACATATTTCCGACAACTAATTGGATCATTGATGTATCTGGTTAACACCAGACCTGATATATGTTATCCAGTAAATGTACTCAGACAGTTTATGAGTCAGCTGAGACAGACTCACTGGATAGTAGCGAAGCATGTGTTGAGATATCTACGAGGCACAGTTGGATATGGCCTGAGATATGCCTCCGGTGTAGACATGAGATTGCAGGGATATGCCGATGCAGATTGGGCAAGGAGCGCAGTGGACTGGAAGAGCACATCTAGTTGTTGTTTTAACTTAGGGTCTGCCATGTTTTCCTAGTGCAGTAGGAAACAAAGCTATGTAGATTTGAGCACCGCAGAAGCAGAGTACATAGCGTTATGTGTGGCAGTCCGTGAAGCAGTGTGGCTTCGTAAGCTCCTTGCAAACTTATTTGATCATGAGATGGATTCTACCATTATTCATTGTGATAACCAGAGTTGTGTGAAGCTCTCAGAGAATCATGTGTTTCACAATAAATCGAAACACATTGAGATCAAATAACATTATATCAGAGATATGGTGCAGAGGAAAGCAGTACACGTGTAGTACCTTTCTACACATGAGCAGGTTGCAGATGTCTTCACCAAACCGCTTACCAGAACAAAGTTCGAGTACTTCCGTGAGAGACTTGGCCTGGTGGAGAATGCCTCCCTAGTTGAGAGGGAGTGTTGATGATTGCAGCGTCATGTGACATTCTCCAGGATACGTTCTCCTCTAGATTGAGTTGAGTCGACCTGTGAGAGAGCCCATGTGATGGGTGTATCGTTCTCCTCTGGACTGAGTTGAGTCGATGTGTGGTCTCCTGGCTTTGTACTCATGTGGACTCAGTTGAGTCAGGCTTGAGATGGTACTCCAGATGATTCTCCTGTGGACTCAGTTGAGATAGAGATCTGTTGAGTATGACGTCCCTGTGGCTGAGCACAGGTGGACGTGTCCCTAGTGGTTGAGCACTAGTGGATGTGTGGATCCCTTTCTATATTGTTTGAGTGTAAGATTTACTTGTAACCCTAATTGTGATGTAAAGGGTACAAGTCGGCCCCACCATATGTGAAAGATAATTAATGTTTATTGTAATAATTAATTATATTTCTGAGTTATTGAGGTTGGCCCTATTGTGCCAATAGACACACCTATTGTTGTGTCTAGTCTTGTATAGATAAAGGTGATTTCCCCATTAAGGAAACACACTTGTCACTTGTCATTTGGAAATTTCAGACCTACTTGTAAGGCTGAAGTGCGCACCTCTCTTGGGCACTAGTTTCAAGGTTGTAGAGCACCCTCTTGTGTGCATCTAGGGTTTACGGTTGGGGGATCTTCTCTTGAGAATATAGCAAAAGATTGTTGGGTTTTTCTCCCTTGTTTTAGAAGGGTTTTCCCAAGATATTTCTTGTGTTCTTGTGCATGGTAATTCTTCTTGTGATCTTGGTTATTGCAGCACTTGTGTATGGTGTTGTTGCATTTGTTTATGGTTCAAGTACATGCTAAATGAAATAAACCTCATGCTTGAGCCTAGCATAGTGAAAATTCAACAAATATTAGGGTTGTTGACCCCTAGTCTTGTGTTTTACCATAAATTATGTGGACAAACTATCTTAGTGACATTTTGTATAAATAAGAGATCATAAGATCTCATTTTAACATAACTCTCCCATCTTGAAGAAGTACTTGAACTGAAATTTTTGCTCTCTTTGGCTAGTTCTCTCTCTTGTGCTCTTGTTTATGGCTATTTCTTGGATTATTGGTTGATGGAAGTGATGCGCTAGCCTTGGAAGGCTTTCCTCTAGCTTTTATGGTGGTTTGTCTTAGCTTTTTCCTTGAATTGGAAAGCTTTTTCTACATTGTGCTATCATTTGTTGCTCAAGTCAAGGTTAATTTGCTAGAGCTAGGTGGGAAGTATAAGGGCATACATCCCCACCATAGTCTCCATCATTTTATGCTTATATGCTATTGGTTTAACAAGGGTTTGCTAAGAGAACTATAAGGGCATACACCCTCTTAGCTTAAACCCGAGCTAGAGATACTTGTCTTGGGGAGTAAGAGGATTTACACCCCCAAGGAGGTAGTATCTCTAACTCTTTCTTGATTGACTCCATAAACCTATTGTTTAAGGCACTAGTCATTTACTTATTGCATTGGAGAAATAAATTGTTGCCTTGGTAAACGTGAAATTTTCAAGTTTTAAGATTACCTCTTTGGGAAAGTGTTCTTTGGGCCTTTGGCTCCCTTGCCTCATTGAGGCGTCCCCTTTCAACCACAATTTATTGTTGTTGTAGTAAAACTAATCTACAGTCATTAGGGCTGCTCTAACCCTAGCTTACTAACCCTAATTTGCTCTTGAACTAACCCTAGACTAGACCTAAAAATCTGCCCTAACCTTCTACTAACCTAGGCGCACTTATTGAGCTAACTAGGGGCTAATTTGATTGGGTATCTTTTTGCAATAAGTCTTGGTTTGCTACAGCCATATGGCTGGTAATTTCACTGCAGAAACCCTAACCTAAAGTCACTCATAACTTGTGTTTTCACCATCAAAAGTTGCTAAGAATTTGCCAATTTATTCTACTTGCTTTAATACAATTTTTGAATGGTTTCTTTGCAAGTTTTAGTGGCTAATTTCACTGCTGTCATAACAAGTTTGCTACAGACATAAGGATGCAAAATACTTCTGCATACATCTTTTATGACAGCCATAATTTATTGCTTAAGTCTCATGCTATAGATCATGAAATTCTCTAGTGATTATCTATTTTGTTTCAAGCAAATTTCATTTGACTCTGAGCAATCTTTCTAGCAGTTGTAGTACTTGTTTTACTGCTGATATATACTGTCATTTATTGCTGCAAATCAGGGACAGAAAGCCTAGCTTGCTGATCCAACTAACATATTATACTGCATAGTGGTTTTCCTTGTGTCTCGGGCAAGTGCCAACTTCTCGACAATTCATCCAAGGCTTTGGAAACCTCAAAACAACCTAAGACTCGTTATCACCCTTCCATTTCCATCTAGAATATTGACCTCTATGGGTTTTAGTCTTCCCATTTATGTTTCCCCCCTCCATTCCCCCTAGGGTCATTGGGATCGCCTCCCTAGAGTGACCTAGTCACCCTTGAAGCGCAGGACCTATATCGAGGTGACATTGGGTATAGTGTCCTAAAGTTGTCGCCACTTGATGGTTGGGTTGGGCTTTTCTCAACCTACAACTTGTGCGATAACAACGACAAGGGAGATAATGGATTTGAGAAACAACTACAGATATAGAGAGTGATTGATGAGCGATGGAACAATACACTTCATTGCTCGATTCATGCTGCAGGGATCTACCTCAACCCCACATTGTCTTACTCTTGTGGTTTTAGATTTGATGTTGAGGTTATGGATGGGTTATTCACATGTGTTCATAGGATGGTGCCAGGTAAGAAAGAACGTGCAGATATTTCCAAAGAAATGGAAATATATAGGATGTCTAGTGGGACTTTTGGCTTTGACATGGCTATTCATGATAGGAAAACCAAAATTCCAGGTAAACTTCATTAAATTTCAAATTTCAATGTCTCTTCTTAGTTCTTAGTTCTTACTTTGTTTCAACTTTTAACTTTCAAATTTCAATGTCTTTTCTTATGTTTCTCTTATTCGTTGTAGATGCTTGGTGGACAAGCTATGGTGCTAGAGTACCCAATCTACAAAAACTTGTCATTCGAGTGCTTGGCCAAACATGTAGCTCTTCAGGATGTGAGCACAACTGGAGTGCATTTGAGAAAATACACACCAAGAAGTGCAATAGATTAGAAATTTTGAAATTAAATTTTTAATTCATTATAAATTATAATTTATTATTTTATGCCCCGTCACCCTTTAGAGTCTAGATTATGTATTATAATTATTAATTTATAATTTATGACCCTCATACAGGTTGGAATCCCAATGCCTCAATGAAATGGAATATGTCTACTACAATCTCAGATTGTGGGTGAGGCAAATTCAGAAAACACCTAATTTGGACACCATTTCGTTGGATGGGATTGACACCATTGTTGCATGGAGGGTTGAGACCAAGAGGGCCTATCATGGAATCGATGCATGATTGGTTACAGGAGGAGGTAGAGAGGGCAGTAGCAGAGGAGAGAGAGGTAGAGGAAGAGGATGTTACAAAGCAGAGTCAAAAGACACCTTTAGAGGAGGTGACTATTGACACTAGGAGTGCACCAGCGCCACCATCTTCACGGACTCTGACAAAGGGGGTTGTACTTGACAGTAGCACTAGTAGAGGACACCAGAGTCTATCTCCTGCTTCTACAGAACATTAGAGTCCAATGCCAACCCTAGGGATTTCTTCCTCTAAAGGAAAAGCCATTTCTAGAGCCATCACCTTTGCCCATAAAAGGGGTAGAGGGGATCATTAGTTTATTTATCTAATTTCATTGTAGATGACTCATGATGATGAGATATATTTGTCATTTATTATATTTTTTTATGATATTTTGAGGCTTTAGACTCGGGATATGATTCAGTGTTGACTTGTGATGTATTTGAGTTTACTAGACATCTTATACATCTTATATATTAGTTCTATTTTCATATTTATGTGGAAATTCATTTATTTGATGTTGTTGATGCTTTAGATATTTAAAATTTTGAAAAAAATGAATATTTTTGTATTTTTTTCATTCTTACAACATTTTCCAATATTTCCCCGATGTTCTTGATATTTTCGTTTTCAAGCCCTCGGCAACACTTTTGCTGACACGATGTTGGTAACACTGGTTCTTGGAGTTAGAGAGAGCAACTTGTATAGGCTAAAGGGCCATCCTATGCAAGCAATGGCAAGCAGCAGAGTGGCAGAGAACAAGGAGCAAATAGCTCCAAAGGTTGAGCAGCTCAAAGGGAGTCAGCCTTCAGGTTCAGGTGGGAAGGAGCATCCTTCCAAGTCTGGCAAGGATTCATGGTACGAGATGGCCATGCAGGATGCTCAAGAGAAGGCGGCTTCTAGAAGCATGTTCAAAGGAAGCAAGTCTTCAAAGAAGGGTCCAAATAAGATGGCAGGGATAGCTTTCGTCTCCGAGGGAGCAGCCAATCAGGTGGATTGGAGAGAAACCATGATAGTGGATATGGTAGCGAAGACAGAGCCACCTTTGTGTGGTAGAAGTACCTTCCTCACTAAGAGGGAGTGTTGATGTTTTAGAAGCATCGGACAAGTACTTCCACATCGGTTTGTGTCTAACATGTGGGAGTCATCCTTAATGCTTATGAACCTTAGCAAATTCACTTTATAAGTTAATTATTAAAGTGAAGGTACTTTTGTAATTAATGTGATTTTCATTTAATTAAATGCCTAAGTATTTGGCATTTGTAATTAAAATAAATCCTAGCCATCAGATCTAAAGTGAAGGTGAGATTTAATCTTAGCCCTTGATCACTTTGGAGATCTAGGGTTTTGGATTTAGGGTAAACTCAAGATTATAAAAGCCAGCCTATGTGAGATGATGACACACAAAGAGTGAGAGAGAGAGATCTCATTGAATGGGTCGAAAAGGACATTCATCCAAGTGTGTAGGGCAGGGTTCGAGGAAAGGAGCAAAGGGGTAGCAAGGGAGATAGCAGCCCAACAACAAGATCGAAGGACTAATCTTGAGGTTTGTAAGGCTTGGCTATTTGCTGATTTGTATTTTCCTCAGGTGGGCCATTATCCCAGGAAGGGAGCCCAAGATTTTATAATAATAAAATCAACACAGGTATTGGTTTTCCCTTCTAGGCTTTTACCCAGAAATATCATGTGCAATGTGTTTGGTTTCCGTATTTTTGTTTCCGCTGTAATGTTTGGTTCATAAGTCAGATGTGCATTTATTCAATAAAGTGATTTTATTTGAAACTAATTGTGGGGAGATGGGTTAAAGAAAATTTAACAATTGGAGATGATGCTACTCCTGTGAAAGGAGTTTGCTCCATTTCCTTCCAAATGCCTTTTATGTGATGTTCTTGAGTTAAGTGATGTTCTTCTTGCTCCTGGTTTGAAGAAGAATCTTCTTTCATTTTCTTGTCTAACAAATGAATGGTGGAGAGTTGCATTTGAGAGACAACAGTGCACCATCAATTATGATTCTAGTTTATCTAGTCCAAGAACTTTGGCTAGAGGGGTGAGAGAGGGTGGCCTTTTCAGGTTACTTGCTGACCTAGTGGCACTTGTACATTCCAGTGAGAGACTAGAAGGGCCTTCGAGTTTTGAGGAGCCTCAAGAGTAGGTAAGAGAACCTAGATCTTCAATGAGGACAAGTATACCTCCTCAAAGATATTCTAGCCACATTGTTTTGGTTTCTTCCATCTGTGAGCCTTCCAATTGTCTGGAGGAAGAGAGGTGTGATAACTTGATGGAGGAGGATGTTTGCATTGATTCCAAGACTGCATCAGGTACAAATTTGTAGATGGCAAGTTTGATGGGAGTTTCATCTTTAAATATACGTATACATAAAGTTTCAGCTGTGTAAAATTGTCTTATTGCATATTTGATTTTCAGCTATCATTCTCTTGATGGTTGGGTAATTTCCAGCACTTCTATGTCTTGCTGATTTGACATAAGTTAAGGCAGAAATTGTAAAGGGTTTTAATATTAATCTTGAAGAAGAGGTCAGATTTACTGCTGTAATTTCTGCTGCCATAAAGTGATTTTCAGATCTGGTTTTTGCATGATAAGATTGTCTTAGAGGGCTGAATCTTGTCAGCACACATTTGGTTTCTTTTCACTTGGATTGCCTTGTTGCTTGGGTTGTTAGGAGGTGAAATATTGTCCGCCGTTGCTGTTGTCTTTATCATATTTCATAACAGCAGTAAGGCTGAAAATTCACTGGGATAATATTCAAGAAACCTGTAGGAAAGATGTGAAATTTCTGAAGTTGCATTAATTGCCATAGATTCAGAAATTTCAACATCTAGAAAATGAGATATACAAAGTTTATCAAGCTTTAATGAATATTGTGTAGAAAATCTCTGTAATTTCTCCCGTATATTAATAAAAATCTCTTCTTATTTACCAAAAAAGAAAGATAGTCATTCTCCAAGTAGTAGGTCAAAATGATCTGACAAAGTCCCTATTTCTCAAACAAATCTTCTGTAAGATACTAAGAAATACTGAAATTGGAATGTTCTCAACAACCAATAAAACAATCTTTGGCACTATTAGTTGCCAGCCACTGCCTGCTAATCAAAGCAAGTCAAATCTCATTTAATTGGAAGGGTTCAATCTGACTTCTCTTGGCTCTGGATGGTAAAGCAATGAAAATGCATTTCTGCAAGAGATTTTGAAATTTGTTGGAATATCTTATCCCGCAAAGGGGTTATTGAAGAAATGCATAAATGTGATGAGAGTTCTTTGAGAATTGGCAAAGGTTTTCAGAGTTTCGAGGATTTCGGAGCTTCTCTTTTAATTCTCAACTCTGTTGAACTTCCAATTTCCAACTCAGAATTTTCATATCAACAATTCTCTCTACATTTTTTATCTTCAATCTTTAAATAAGTGCTTTCAATTCTCTCTTTATTCTCAACCTTTTCATCTCAATGACTTGGCATTTCGACTCAACATTTTAACTCAGCTTTTTGATCTAGCATTTGTTTAGTTCTGTTTCTCTGCACTGTTTGACTAGAGGGTTTCTGAGTCTACTCTAAAGAGTTACGTTTTGTGAGTCTTTATTGGAGTGACAAGTTCAACATATACAGTTTGACTCTTAGAGACTACCAATTCAGAGATTCGAACGTTTAATTTAAGGCTGTGGAGTTTGAGACTATAAGATTAAAAGCATAATACAGGATCAGGGCTAAACTGCAGATTTTGGGACTATGCTTTTGCCTCCAGACTTCAATTCTATCTCTAAGCAACTCTGGGCTGAAATCAATTCCATTTACTGCTTCAGTAGTCTCCTGATTTCCCAGTATATGTGCCTAAGTTCACTGATTTTGTATTATCTCTCCTTGTGTCTATAAAGATGAAGCTAAAACCTTCCCTCTCTTGGGCTTATTAAAGAGAAAAAATATTCAGTATGGTTTACCCATTGGTTGTTGCCAATTCCAAGAAATTTAAGCAAGAGTTAGATGCATTTTTTGATATCAGGGAGCCTAAGAAAGCATATGAGATCACTAGGACTAACATAATTGATGCAAGCCCTCAGGGAAGTGGTTGAGCTGGTGTACATTACCAAGGTGGCCAATTCCCCCAAACTTGCTGCAATACATTGGACTTATTATATTTAAAGGATAATAAGTTGCAGGTTTTGTCAAAGAGGGCAAATGACACAAACTTGTTCAGGGTTTCTGAGGAGATCCAAGTTTCTTTTAAATAAAGTTATTCCCATACCATACCATGCACTTAGAGAGAAACGTCCTCCATAGAAAAAGTAGGACTGTTGGGTCATCTCACATAACAATGTGACCCAAGGTGTAGATGTCAATACACAAATCAATGTTATGGATTCCTCATCAACAGTAATATCAAACTCTTATCAACTCTAACTGGGCTAGTGGTACAAATAGTGGCATGGAACTTGATCTAAGCACCTAATTTCTTTAGAAAAAACATAAGTGAGTAATCGACGTAGAAAAGTTTAAGATTACAACTCTGAAAAGTGCAAATCCAAGACTGCAAAGAAAGCAACCAAAAATAAAAGTTGGAGAGCCGTAATAAAGATAGTGCCAAGACACCGAGACTTGTCCAGGAAAAAATCTCAAAACAGCATGCAATAATCAAGTTGTACAAACACAATTAGTAGAAAATACAAACACGGAAAATTAAACCTAATGGAGAATGGATATAAATTTGGAAGCTCCATACTCTACAAATTCTCTCATCTTGCCTTATTTTCTCAAACATTTGATATAAAAGTCGGACAAGAGAAAGTCAGCAAAAACTTCCTAAACAGCTGAAATAAAAGTCAGCAAAGAGAAAGTACTTACAGGTCGTGTAGCTGCACCAGCATATAAATGGCCAAGCTTTGCTGAATTACACCCAATCCAAATATATATCTGTAGAGGACAAGAAAGCAATTCATGCAAGAACATTATATTTTTGCAATGATAATGTCTTCAATCAATAACCAAAAAATGTCCTGCAAATACTACTGCTAAAGTACTGAATTCAATGCAAGATAGTTATTACATTGTGATAATTACAGGGATTTGTGACAAACAAACTTGTTTGACAATTATAAGAATATCCAATTTAAGTAGGATAGAATAAGGTAATCCGTTTAGGATGAAATAATATTATATTGAGTAAAATGTATATGAATGAGATAGATAAGATTACAATGACAATGCGGGCCATATATACCCACGCAGGGGTGCCCTTTCATTAATAGACATGTCTTTTGGATAAGACATGTCTTTTCATTATGATGTATTAATTATTATTATTTAAGGATTATTTATCTATATCTAAATATTTTATATATTTATGTTCGTTACATAGCCTTCCCCTTTAGAAATGCTTTGTCCTCAAAGCATGTTTATGGAGAGGCTTACGTCTTCATTTTGGCTTGCAATGTCTTCGCATGATTCTTTGTTTTTGGTGTGGTCGGGATTGACGATACGGGACGATACGAATGACGAAGAGTTGAACAGAACTGTCTAATTGTGAAAGGATCAGACCATCCTAATTCAATCTTTTGTGGAACGTTGCTCTTCCATGATGAATGGTTATCATGAGACTGAATTGCGCTGGTATCAATATTTTCGGACAATAAGTTAGTCGTTCCCGTCCTGAATGACATTGATATTCTGACTAGTTAAGATATTTGCTCCTATGATTTGGATGTTGATAAGGATTTCTTATAACATGATTTTTCCTTATCATACTTGTAACGTTTTCTTCATTTAACTTCGATATATGATTTTCTTCACGCACTGATGTTGCCTTGTTAATGGATAAATTTCAATTAGTAAGTATACCTGGAGCTTCCATCATTTGTACTCCAACATCTGACATTGTCTTTTTTTCAGTTGATTTTGCAGCTTCTTGAGTGATGACATGGATTGGATCTGTAATTGTTCCATTTTCCATAACTTGGATTTGTTCATCAGAAAACTTTGATGCTTCCTTTTCTATAAATAGTTCTAACTTGTTTTACAGACATTTCTTATCATTCTTAAGCTTTTTTATTTATGTAAGCAAGTTTTTATTATAATTTTTTAAACGCGGATTTTCTTCATTATCTGATTTGTCGATATCTTTAATGTCTGGATTTTCAAGTTTTTCTTCTTTCAACTTTCTAATTTGTTCTAGCAACCCTTGATTAAGGTTCTTCAAACGATAATTTTCTTCATTAGTGTTTGTATAAAGCCGCGGTAGACTTGGGCACGGATATTCCCTTGCAAATCTTGCGACAACCCTCTATACGTGATTTACGTAGAATGCCCCTGCTTTGGTTAATGAGTTGTATGGAGTGATTACTTAAACCCTTGGTTACTGCAGGTGCCTCTTATTCTTCCCTATAGCTTCTAATTATATGATGGTAGAATCTTTAAGATATACAGGCCTTCAAAGAATTTGCTTCAACCACAAGTTGAACACTGAGATCCCTACAATACCCACGATTTGAACAATTAATTGGTAACCTCTGTTTTTTACTATTTTTGCCTACAAAAATCGAGTCAACTAGTTATTTCTTCAATTGCTGCAAGGTCAAACTTCATTCATATATATATATATATATATATATATATATATATATATATATATTCAATTTTATAATAAACAGATTTTTTTTCTTTTATCTTTTTCTTTTTTAATTTTTAATTTTTGTCATAATGGTATCAGAGCTCATCTGATCCGGCCTTTGGCCACCAAACCTTTTGGTCAGATTTCGTTGTCTATAGCAACCCAACCATTGAATTTTGGTCACACTAAAATTAATTAGAGTTTCTCTGACCCCCTGGTCTTGACTTTTAGTCACACTGAAATTAATCAGAGTTTCTTTGATCCCTTGGTCTTTGAACATTAAAATTTATAGTATCTATTGAAGGAAGAGTTATTCCACTACCAAGTAATTGAAGGAAGACAACTAATCAACTGCAACAAAAATTTAAAATTTAAAAAAATTTAAAATAAAAGAAAAAAAAAATAGTTTATTATAAAATTGAAAAAAAAAAATTAATATATATATATATATATATATATATATCCACAAATGAAGTTTGACCTTGCAACAATTGAAGAAATAACGAGTTGACTCAACTTTTGTAGGCAAACAAACTTGTTTGACAATTATAAGAATATCCGGATAGAACAAGGTAATCCATTTAGGATGAAATAATATTATATAGAGTAAAATGTATATGAATGAGATAGATAAGATTACAATGACAATGAGGGCCATATATACCCATGCAGGGGTGCCCTTTCAATAATAGACATGTCTTTTCATTATGATGTATAAATTATTATTATTTAATGATTATTTATTTATATCTATATATTTTATATATTTATGTTCGTTACAGAATTCTATTGTTTTGTTTTGGAATGATGACAGGAATGGCTATAAGGAGTCAAATTTTTAACATTGGTTTTGGGCGGGGGGGGCGGGGGGGAATAAAGTTTTTGTAAAATCTGTAATAAAGAATGCCAGTTTTTGAACATAATGTACTGCCCAATTATCTCAACTATAAAGAGATCAACAAATAGTTGCAGTGGTTGTCATACTGGATATAATCAAATGGTACCTGCTTTACCCACAGCGGTAGTGCCAGTATAGTAGATTATGTTATGGGTGACCAAGCTCTACATGTGCACGGTGATTACTCACTGGCAGGCCATACAGGATTTATCCAGACCCTGTCCCACCAGGTTGACCACCTCATTCTTCCAACCTGTCTTGGCAACTAGAGGAGCTAAGCACCATTCAGACTCTCTAGTTGTGGAAGCAAGTGATACCAGATCGGCGAGACATCTATGATCTGAAAAATCCCAAAAATGAGTTAAAGTGGACTGATGAGGGTCTTGGTAACTATGCCATCTTCTCTAATTCTATTGTGCCTTTTGAAGAAACAGTTCAAGATAATGAATTAGACAAAGTGTGGTACTCGAATTTTGAGGGTGTTTTTTCTAGAGCAGGAAAAGGTGCTGGAAATGTGCTTCAAACTCCAAATGGTGAGGTGTTGAAATGTGCTTATAGATTGGAGTTTGATGCAACCAATAATGTGGCTAAGTATGAGGCTTTACTCCTTGGTTTGGAACTTTGCAAGGATAGAGGTGTGAAATGTCTAAATATCAAAGGGGATTCAGACTTAGTCATACAACAGTTAAAGAATAAATTTGCTTGCAAGTCGAAAAGATTAAAAGGGTATAGGAATGCAATTTGGGACTTAATCAATGATCTAGATGCTTTCAACTTGATTGCTATTCCTAGAGAACAAAATTCAAAGGCAGACGAGCTTGCAGTAGCTGCTTCCACACTTCAACTTCCAGATGGTTTGATTGATGAGAATATTTCGATGGAAGTAATTTTTCGGCCCTCAGTTCCTAATACTGTGGATCATTGGCGGGTTTTTGATGATGACAACAGGTGATTAAATTTTTAACTCACATGCATGAGCTTTCAGATTTGGACATCAGCGTTAAAGAGGAGGGTTGTAGTTATACAGGAAATGATGATAAAATAAAAGCACCCCCTAGGCGAGTTGTGTCCTTAGAAAGGGACTTTAATAGACAAGATGGTCACAAACAAAAAGAAGAGTCAAAGAAAAAGCTATGTGACCACTTGGAGATTAATATTGGAACAAATGAAGAGCCTAGGATGGTAAAGATAGGCAAGACTACCCCTATAGAAGAAAGGATTGAAATTGTCGAATTATTAAAAGAGTATAGGGATGTCTTGGCTTTCAGTTATGATGAGCTCAAAGTCTATAGAGAGGATGTAATTCAACATGTGATTCCTCTCAAGGAAGAAACTAAGCCCTTTAGACAGAAGTTGAGACAGTTAAACCCCAAGTTAGCTCCTTTGGTCCAACAGGAGTTACAGAAAATGTTAGAAGCAGGGATCATCGCTCAGACTAGACATTCTTCATGGTGCTCAAACTTGGTTGTTGCTAGGAAGAAGAATGGAAAAATTCGGATATGTATTGACTTCAGGAATTTAAACATTGCTTGCACAAAAGACCACTACCCCCTTCCCAAGATGGAAACTTTACTTCAATGGGTTACAGGATCAGGAATGATTTCCATGCTTGATGGTTTCTCGGGTTATAATCAAATCAGACTTAAAGCAGAGGATAGGCATAAGACAACTTTCACTACTCCATGGGGAACTTTTGAATATCTCATAATGTCATTTGGTTTATCAAATGTTGGAGCTACTTTTCAGCGAGCTATGGATTATGCTTTTCGGGGGTTGATTGGTTATTGATTGAAATATATCAAGATGATTTGACAGTCTTTTCTAAGGATGGGAAAACTCACATGAACCACCTTAGGCAAGTTTTGGACAGCGATGTAGAGAGTTTGGAATTTCTCTAAATCCTGCTAAGTCAGTCTTTGGGGTGACTGAAGGTAAATTATTGGGCCACATAATCACAAAAGATGGGGTCAAGTTAGACCCAGATAGAGTTGAAGCCATTAGTAAAGTACCTTTGCCTATGTCAAAGAAAGCTCTCCAATCCTTCTTAGGACAAACCAATTTTTTCCATAGGTTCATTCCCAACTATGCTGAGATCATGAAACCTATATATAAGCTACTTAAGAAGGATGTAAAATTTGAATGGAATGATGAAAGTAAGCGAGCTTTTGAAAGTATACAAACTGCCATATGTGAAGCTCCTGTCCTTATTAGCCTAGACTACAACAAGGATATTCAGATTTTCTCTTTTGCTTCCGAAGACACTATTGTTGGTGTGTTGCTTCAGAAAAATGATCAAGGCCATGAGCAACCCATTGCTTATATGAGCAGGGCCTTGCAAAATTCAGAATTAAAAAATCCCATGTTTGAGAAACAGGTTTATGCCTTGGTGAAATCACTCAAACATTTCAGAGTCTTCATTGGATATTCCAAGGTGATTGGTTATGTTCCTAATTCTGCGGTTAAAGATGTTTTATCTCAAGTGGAAGGATTAGGCTCAAGGGGTAGATGGATTGTTAAGATCCAAGAGTATGATTTGGAGATCAAACCTACAAAATTGATTAAGGGTCAAGGCCTAGCTAAAATGTTGACAGAAAGTAATGAGAAGGCCTTGAATATGGTCTACCAAATTAAGAATGAAGAATGGCATCCTAACTTATTGAAGCTTGAGCAAGTGGATTGGTATACAGACATTATCTTTTATCTCAAGAATCTAACTTGTCCAAGCCATTTAGTGGGACACAAGAAAAGGGCTTTAAGGTTAAAATCTTCTAAGTATGTCCTCACTAGAGATGGATTAGGATGGAAAAATCCTGATGGGGTTATCCTTAGATGTGTGGATGACGTTGAGTCAAAGAAACTAATGGATGAATTCCATGGAGGGTTTTGTGGTGGACATTTTGCTGCTAAAACTACTACCCACAAAATCCTTAGAGCAGGATATTATTGGCCCACGATATTTTTAGATGTTCATCAGTTTGTTCGGAAATGTGAGCCATGTCAGCTTTTCACAGGAAAGCAGAAGTTAGCAGCACTCCCTTTGCAACCAGTGGTGGTTGAAGCACCTTTTCAGCAGTGGGGTTTGGACTTCATTGGGAAGTTTAATGATAATTCGAGTAATGGTTATTCATGGATTATCACAGCAACAGATTACTTTACAAAGTGGGTTGAAGCCATTCCTACAAAGTCAGCAACTGAAAAGGTAGTGATGGATTTCCTAGAAGACAGAATAATAACTAGATTCGGGGTCCCATCGAAGATAGTGACAGATAATGCCAAGGCCTTT
>ML836510.1:9195-38686 GCA_009831015.1 Picea engelmannii | reverse complement strand
TTATTTATTATATATATTTGTACCTTGTATTATAAATATCATGTCATATATATATATATATATATATATATATATATATATATATATATATATCTTGAAGATTGTCTTCCCGATTGTCCAAACATCAACACTCCCTCTCAACAGAGGAGACATTCTTCATCATGCCAAAGCTTGTCTCTAAAGTATACAAAATTCACCCTAGACTCATGACACTTGTCTTTCAATCTTGGGAGATGTCTCTCTCCCACCTGAACCAAGGGGAAACTCCTTTTGCGGCCCTCCCTCTAAGCCAATTGACTCTCTCCAAGATCAGGCTCACTCTAGGTCCACATGTGATAGCATCTAGCATCTTGAGTCTTTATCATTCCTTGCCAAATCACCATGACTAGGACAAAGACCACACCAGGGTCGTTCACCACAGGTACACCCCTATGAGTGAATGTCAACCCAATGCTAACCAACACGTGGAAAGCACCTCAAGCACCTTGAGTCCATATTATTCCTTGTCATGATCAAGGAAGGACTATGCCTGGGCCCATTTACCACAAGTACACCTTTGTGATAAATGCATCCTATCTCCCTTGGTCTGTAGCCCAATCTAGGAGAAGGTTCACCCAATGCTTACTCGAGACATTGTAGCAAAAGGTCTATCACACATGGCTCTCCCATGTGGACTTCTAGAGGCTACTCCCTCTAGAAACACTAGGGTCAACTCCCCATAGTGTGTGACATCAAGGTCAACTCCCTTGACGTGTCCTCATGTGCTCTCCACAAGGGACGTGTCCTAATGTGCTCTCCACAAGGGACGTTGGGCTATAATCCCAAACCCGATTATCCCTCTCGGATAAATGTCTTCACAGATAAACTCAACTCACTCACAGAGGAGTACGATCTGGAGAATGTCTCAGGAAGCTACAAACATCAACACTCCCTCTCAGCAAGGGAGGCATTCTCTGCCACGCCAAGTCTGTCATAGAAGTACTCGAACTTCGTCCTAGTGAGGGGTTTGGTAAGAACATCAACAACCTTCTCATTTGTAGGAAGGTACTGCACCAGTACTGCCTTCCTCTACACCATGTCTCGGATGTAATGGTACTTGATCTCAATGTGTTTCGATTTGTCATGAAACATTGGATTCTCTGAGAGCTTCACACAGCTCTGATTATCACTATGAATAACAGTGGAATCCAGCACATGTCCAAATAAATCTGCAAGGACCTTGCGAAGCCACACTGCTTCACGAACTGCCACACTCAATGCAATGTACTCTGCTTCTGCGGTGCTCAAAGCCACAGAAGTTTATTTCCTGCTAGACCAGGAAACCATGACAAATCCCAAAGTGAAGCAAAACCTGGAGATGCTCTTCCTGTCCACTACGCTCCCTGCCCAATCAAAGTCAGTATATCCCTACAATCTCATATCAATACTAGAAGTATATCTCAGACCATGTCCAATTGTGCCTCACATGTGTCTCAACACATGCTTCGCAACAATCTAGTGTATTTGTCTCGGTTGACTCGTAAACTGGATAAGTGCACTCACTGCATAGCAAGTATCTGGTCTAGTGTTAACCATATACATCAATGATCCAATCAGTTGTCTGTACAGGGTCGGATCAATCTCGTTGGAATCGGAAGAAGACACACTTAGTTTCTTCAGATTTGTCACTATTGGTTTAGCCATGGGCTTACAGCTCAGCATCGCAAACTTCTTCAATATCTCAACTGTGTACTTCCCCTAACTCGGGAACATCTCACCAATTCTCTGCCACACCTCTAGTCCCAAGAAGTAGTGCATCATACCAAGGTCCTTCATCTCAAACTCGGAGGCTAACGCATACTTACATTCAACAATAAGGCTCTCTATACCAGTGAGGAATAAATCATCAATGTAGAGGACCAAAATTAGGGACTCACCATTAACATTCTTGTACTACAAGTTGGGATCAACAACACTTTTGTTGAAGCCCAAACTCATCAGGTGTCCATCAATCCTCGCATACCAAGCTTGAGGTGCCTGCTTGAGTCCATACAGGGCCTTCTTCAACCTGCACACATGAGACTCCTTATCATGTATCACGAAACTATCTGGCTGCTCGATGTACACTTCTTCCTCAATCTCTCCATTGAGAAAGGTTGTCTTCACAACAATCTAATGTAGTCTCCAACCCATGGATGTTGCAAGGGAAATAATCGTTCGGATAGAAGTGTATTGAGCAACAGGAACAAATGTCTCCTCATCATTTATTCCCAACACCTGAGAGAATCCTCTAGCAACAAATCTCTCTTTGTTCTTCTCGATGCTCTCGTCAGTTGTGCGTTTGATCTTATAGATCCACCTGGAATTCATTACAGACTCCCCTTCAGGTCTTCGAACAATATTCCACACATCATTCTTCATGATGGACTGATACTCCTCTATCATGGCATCTCTCCATACTGGCTGACTAGATGCCTCATCATAACAAGAAGGCTCAAAATCAATGATGTGGCTCATAGATGCGGCATAGCACGAATATCTCTTAGGTCTCTTGCTCTCTCAGAAGGTACCTGTTATCCATCGAATTGTACTAGTTGGATTTGCAGTTGAGCCGCCAAAGACTAAGCAGTTAGATGCTCAGAATTCAGTGTTCAGAAATTCAGCAGGTCTATGAGACCACATTTTTTCCGCATTTCCATTCCTCTGGGGGCATTGTAATAAATGACTTAAGCATGAAATTTGTAAAAGACTATTGGCCACCTAAGACCTGAGCACGAGTACGTACTCTAGAGTGTTTTTTCTCACTTGTTAATTATTTCTTGCCTAAGAAA
This sequence comes from Picea engelmannii, assembly GCA_009831015.1. NCBI lineage: Eukaryota > Viridiplantae > Streptophyta > Pinopsida > Pinales > Pinaceae > Picea > Picea engelmannii. The sequence continues at coordinate 35,876 of ML836510.1, read as the reverse complement.
TTAGGCGATTAATAATTTCTAAGTTTTTTCACTCAAATCACCTCCAAATCTTGAGTATGTGCTAATGGTTAGGCCTTGGCATGGTATAACCAATGTCTAGTGTCTAAATGTATATGAATTCATGCTAAGTCATGTCTATTGAATCATGGAAATTGAACTAAGTCCCCCCTAGGATTTTTTAAAGTTTTTAGTCAATAAAAAATTTCCAGTAAAACGGATAATTTTAATTGTAAGAGTCAATAAAGTCATAAAAGTGGCATCAAGTCTTGTCACATGCCATGTTTGTGCTCGTTTTCTAATCCAGAGCACCTCCTAAACCCTTATTCCCCCTTTGTTGAGGCAAAAAATTGATTTTAATCACTCAAAATCTATATTGCAGGAAACGCCCCCCCCCTCGGTTTCCTGCCCGAAACCGGTACGATACGGCCAAGAAACGTCGTCGACCGTACCGTACGGCGTTTTCCGATTTGGAAATGTCGTACGGTACGGTCGGCGGCATTTCCTGGCCGTACCGACTCGTACGGTCGGCGTTTCGGGCATCTTTGAGGCAAAATAAGAAAAAAAAAAGGGGGGGGCATGGGGCCCCGAAATAGTCAAATATATATATATATTTGCATTTTCTATGTTTTTCTTGCATCCTTATTACATTTTTTTTTGCATCATTATGTTTTTTTTGCGATATAATGTCTTATTTTTTTAAAAACTATATATACATTTTATTTTTTATATACGGCATTTCCTTGGACGTTTCCATTTTTGGGGGGCCTGTTTCGTACCGTCCCAGTTTCGGAAAGTTGGAAACATTTCCCCATTTCGTGCAACTTAGCTCAAAATTGAATTTTGCTCTCAAAAAGATAAAAAGGACAAATTAATTAAAGTGTTAAATTTTAGGAAACATGTCAGGGACATGTTTCCTCGTATCTGGAGTCCTGGGTCTAGTTGGCGAGTTACTCTCCTAGTGAGGGTGCCTTAGTTGAGTGACATGGCAAGTGGGAGGAGATCCCAAAGAAGCTAGGCACACTTCCTCCATGTGTGGCGCACTAGCAGGAGAGGGGCGCTAGTCCCTATGTACAACTCGCCCTCACCCTTACCTACCACTCCACTTTCACTCACCCTCATCCTCACTTCACTCCAACTCACCCTCACATCACTCCACTCCACCTACCACTCACTCCACTCATTCCCAACTTCACTCAAGCATATCCTCAGCTTACCAGTGGGCATCTCCTCTCTTGGCATGCGCCCTCACTTGGTAATCTTCACCCAATAAACTATAAAGCAACCTTGACCCTCCTCCTTTTGGTCAGTTAGAGCTTGGGCGACTTGCTACTATTGTAATGTTTTTTTGCATTTGAATTCAAGAGACTTTGGAGGTCAAGCTATTGGTGTATGGTGCTCATGTGTGGATGAATGTTGGTACATAATTGAGGTGATGTTGTTTTAAATTTTCACATTTATTTATTGTGCAAATTGGCTAATGGTAAGGATATTGCTATCTAATTAGAGTGGATGCTTTAACTTGCTTTCTTAATCAATCCATCTTGTTTACTTATATTTGATGCTTGTATTGCATGTTTTATTTTTGCTTAAACTAACGTGTAAATGAATAGGAAACACCAAGTTTTGCAGGTATTTGCGAGTTGTTTTGAAGCATGCAGGATCCCATCCTTGGAGAAGCAAGAGAGCTAGCTTGCATCTAGTGTTTGTCCAAGAAGTTTGAAAGAAGGTAGTCCTCCCTCTTCCTCACACCAAAAGGGACCCCATAGCCCAAAGATTCTCAAGCTAAAGCGAAGGCTCAGAAAATCAGAAATTTATTCTTCCCCTTTATCTTTTCGCTTGCATATTATCTAGATTTGAATTTAAAGATAATTTTTTAGCATCTAGCATTGCATGCATAAATCTTAGATCTAATTTTAATTCTCTCTTTAATCAAAATGATAGATCTAAGTATTTTTCTTGCAATTTTCTGAATTTTATCTTTCAATCTTAGGATAGAAAGTTGCTCTATTTTGCATTTTAAATCTAGCTAATTAGGAGTTTTATGCTTGTTGTTTTGGGACAGCAAACAAAAACACCTAAGAGATCTTCGTTTAGCTTCATTTAAAGCTTCTAAAAACCCCTAAAAAGTTGCATTCTTGCATAAGAAAATATTAGAATTTTTTTATTAAGTTACTTAAAGTGTTTTCTATCATTTTCTAATCGTTTTCTTTGCTGGTTTTTAGCAAGTCCGTCACAAAACAAGGGGAAACTCTGGCGAAGTTGAAGCTAAAGTGAAGAAATTCTAGCCCAAGTTGGACCCCTTGAAGACCAAGACTTTTAGAAAGTCTTTTGTAATAATTTCCAATAATTTGATCCATTCTATAAGGATCCAAAAGTTCAAAAAAAGAGAAAAAAGAGAACTCAGTTTCTCAAGTGTAATAGGCATTAATAAAAGCGGGCCTCATAGTGCCCAGTTTCGTCATCCCCTTTAGGGGGATCGGTGGTGTGCTTGTGTGCTTTATTTCCTTATGAGTTTCTTGAGTTTTTGCTTTCCAAACACACAATCTAAAGGAATTAACCAGTCAATCAATCACAACTTTCTATTTTTTTTAAGCAAAGTAATCTTTTTGTTAGCTTAGTTTTTCCTTTTCGCATTTAGTAATTAGAAAACACTTCTTTTCTTTTGCTTTTCTCTTTCAACAATTTTAATTTCTTGCTTTAAAATAAACCTTCCCCTCAGCACCCCGGTGTATGCTCTGAACCCTTGCGAGCCTAGCTCGATCCTGGGATTCATCAGAACTGGGGCTGGTCAGTGTGGAGTAGTCATAATTAGGGAAATCTCAATAGTTGCTATCTTAATGCGCAGAAAAACGCCTAGGGAGAGTGTGTGAAGTAAGGCGGGCCCTCTCGAGACTTAGTTTCCCACCTGTTTTGGACATCCGACACCCCTAGTGAATTTATTGGTGGAGCCTTCGAGGCTTCGGTAGGTTCTCAGCATATTTCCAAACAAAGGGATAGCCTCTAAAGAGGCCACATCTTGTTTCTCAAACACTTTATTTTCCATGCAAGTAAAATTTCTCATTAATCTACCTTCAATAAAACTTAATAAAACACGCATTCAACAACTGCCCACTATACTTTTAAGGCACTGGTCTCATGTTTCATAATCTTTTGTTTTATGAGCAATATTTCATTTTCATTCATATTATTGTGATTGTCTAATAAGCTTTCAGTTACTTGCAGATATTGTATCATTTACTTTATTGTGCAAGCATATTTTATAGTTGGACATCTTTTTTGTTATCAAGGTTTATCTTATCTATTGAATAAATGAATGTTCACTTTATTTTCCATGCAAGTAAAATTTCTCATTAATCTACCTTCAATAAAACATGCGTTCAACAACTGCCCACAATACTTTTAAGACACTGGTCTCATGTTTCACAATCTTTTGCTTTATGAGCAGTATTTCATTTTCATTCATATTATTGTGATTGTCTAATAAGCTTTCAGTTACTTGCAGATATTGTGTCCTTTACTTTATTGTGCAAGCATATTTTATAGTTGGACATCTTTTTTGTTATCAAGGCTTATCTTATCTATTGAATGAATGAATGTTCACTTTATTTTCCATGCAAGTAAAATTTCTCATTAATCTACCTTCAATAAAACTTAATAAAACACATGTTCAACCACTGCCAACGATACTTTTAAGGCACTAGTCTCATGTTTCACAATCTTTTGCTTTATGAGCAATATTTCATTTTCATTCATATTATTGTGATTGTCTAATAAGCTTTCAATTACTTGCAAATATTGTATCCTTTACTTTATTGTGCAAGCATATTTTATAGTTGGACATATTTTCTGTTATCAAGGCTTATCTTATCTATTGAATGAATGAATGTTGAATGTTTTACCTTCCCCTCAGCTCCCTAATGTATGCTTTGAGCCCTTGCAAGCCTAGCTCGATCCTGGGATTCATCAGAACCAGGGTTGGTCAGTGCGAAGTAGTCATAATTAGGGAAATCTCAATAGCTACAATCTTAATGCGCGAGAAAATAACTAGGAGGAGTGTGTGAAGTAAGGCGAGCCCTCTCGGGACTTAGTTTCCCACATGTTTTGGACATCTGGCACCCCTAGTGAACATATTGGTATAGCCTTCGAGGCTTCGGTAGGTTCTCAACATATTTCCAAACAAAGAGATAGCCTCTAAATAGGCCACATCTTGTTTCTCAAACACTTTATTTTCCATGCAAGTAAAATTTCTCATTAATCTACCTTCAATAAAACTTAATAAAACACGCGTTCAACAACTGCCCACGATACTTTTAAGGCATCGGTCTCATGTTTCACAATCTTTTGCTTTATGAGCAGTATTTCATTTTCATTCATATTATTGTGATTGTCTAATAAGCTTTCAGTTACTTGCAGATATTGTATCCTTTACTTTATTGTGCAAGCATATTTTATAGTTGGACATATTTTCTATTATCAAGGCTTATCTTATCTATTGAATGAATGAATGTTGAATGTTTTACTTAAAATGTTTTATTTTGCAATAAACTCCTAGAATGGTTTCTTTTGCTTAGATTAGTTTAAAGCCATAGCATTTTTGTTAGGGACTACCCCCCTTAGCTTCTCTAGGAGTTGGCCTAAATGGAGGAGTCGAAGATCAGGTGACAGCACCTTGACTCGAGACTTTCCCCCAAGGACACACTAAGTGGATTGAAGATTTCTTCCACAATAGCTCAAGTTGTATAAAGGCGGCAACATTTTTGGCACCATTGTTGGGGATAAATCTTTCTATTCTCAGAACACGACCTGTTTTTCTTTTTTGTTTTTACTTAGTTTTTATTTGATGCTTGATGTTTATCACAAATAGACTCATCATTTGGCGACTCCACTGATTTCCAATTTGACTAAGTATTCTACAAGAAGGAATTCAGAAGGCCTAGTTGACTTCATCCCCGAACCTGAACATGTTTACAGGAGGAGGTTAGCCAAAGTCACTTCTCGTAGAATCCTTAGTCATTTAAGATCTGAATCTGTTTCTAATATTCACTTGCTTTTTGTTAATAATTGTATCTCAGAAATGGCTATATATGATCCTTGTGACTTTTCTAATATAAATGGATATCCTCATGCAATCCCTGAAAAAACAATTGAAAAGTTACCTAGTTTTCAACGGAACAATCTTGTTAGTGTTAAAATGCATGTTAAGTCTTTTATGAGATGCATAAATAAATGGTGTGTTGCACATGATCATGAAGATGTCAAAATGAAATTGTTTGTTTTATCCTAGAAGATGATGCTTCAAATTGGTATGAAGACTGCCCAAATGACAAGTTCAAAACCTTGAAAGATCTCTTAGATGCCTTCACTGAGAAATGGGGGGATAAAAGGGATTATCGTCATCTGTTAGCTGCCCTCAACAAAATCAAAAAGAATGAAAATGAAACTATGGAAGAGTTTAACAAGAAGTTCAATGAATTGGTTGCAAGTTTGCATACAGACATCAAGCCTCCTGATAATGCTATCTTGATTTATTACATTGAGGCATTTGGTGGTGAAATGAGATATCAGTTAAGAGATAAGGAACCCACCAACCTCAAAATTGCTCAAGAAACAGCTATAAAAATTGATAAGAATATGCAAGCCTCAGGGAAATCAAATCTTCCAGGGTTTACAAGGGGTGGTTCTTCTAGACAGTCAAAGTCCAAAGAAAAAGCAACAGCTCCTAATAATAAAGATCCTACTTATGACCCTTTAAAAGCCATAACAGAAATGGTAAAAAGAATGGAGGCAACTCATGCAACTCAACTTGGTGCTTTGCAAAATAGGTTGATAGCTATGGAGAGGTCCCAAAATAATAGATTCCAACCTAGGCCTAACAATGAAAAGTGGCAAAAGAAAGGTCCTCCTCAAGACCAAAGGCCACCTAATCAATTGGAATCAAATAATGTGGTAAATGAAGAAATACCACCCTTTTGTAGAGCATGTGAAGACTTTCATGAAGAGTCTACCTGCCCGATCTTTTGTCAAATAAATGAGCAAGGCTTGCCTCAAACAAGCAATTTTGTGGGACAATCAAGAAACTCTAATCACATAAACAATTTTGGCGAAGCTCACCCTTATCAATGGATTATTGGATCCAAATGCAAGAAAGAAGTGAGCAAGCCAATGAGGTGGTTGAAGAGTATGACAATGTTACAAAGTTGTATGGACAAAAGCCCACCAATGAGCAGATTTTGGAAATGGCCAGACATAAAAGAATAGTCTACCAAAGGAAAGGGAAGGATGGTCCAAACAAGTCTCAAACAAACTTTCCCAAGGTAACTACTTCTCCAATTACTGATCTAACTGTTGATTTAGGTAATTGGATTTCAAATGCAAAATTTTTAGTTCCAGTGTCAGATCTCCTCAAAATTCCTTCACAAAAGGAAAAACTCCTCAAAGCAATAAATGTTCCAAATGATAAAGTTATTGTCAAAAATCAAGAAAAAGAGAAGAAACATCATGAAAATCCTCCAGTTGTTTTGACTAGCAAAGATAGAACCAAAGAAGAAAATCCTCCCTTCTTTGTGTCCTTAGAAATAAATGGTCAATGGTTGCATAATTGCATGTATGATTATGGTGCTTCATCCAACATTAATACTAAGGGGATCATGCAAAGATTAGGTCTTAAAGTTACAAGACCCTATCACAATGTGTGTGCCATGGATTCCAGGGAAATTGAAACCCATGGGATTATCATAGACTTACAGTCAAGCTAGCTTTCTACCCAAAGTTTACCTTCAAAATGGATGTACTCGTAATTGATGTCCCAGATGCTTGGGGTATGCTTCTTTCTAGAAAATGGGGAGCCCACATGGGAGGTTGCCTAAATATGAATTTGACCTATGCAACTATCCCTTACCCTCCTCCATCAACTGAGCATTTGAGGCTCTACAGAGAAACAGAAAGAAAATACCACATTGAAGATCCCAAAGAGCCAATGAATGAATTCATCTGCCAAATGTCTGACATGGATGATTTCCCAATATGTTCAAACTTCCTAGCACCAGCTGAAGAAATGTTTAAAGATGAAAAAATAAGTAATAAAGCTTGGAAGATGAACTTTGATGGAGCCTGTTATCCCCTAGCCTAGGGATAACTAAGGAGATTATGTCTCGAGGCCCACAGGTCCTAGACATGGAGTACCGAGAGCCATATTGACTTGAGCCTGGCCCTGGAGGGCCCATCCTTCTTCTTCAGCGTCTCCATCCTGTCAGCAACAGCAACATCCATCCCATCGGCCTGGTCCTGAAGCAGCAGTGGGTCTTGCTCAATGAGGTAATGAGTCCAGGTATCATGGTATGTGTCACTCTGATTCTCAAAACATTTGAATATGTGCATTTAATTCTCTTTTGCTTCATGACGTGTGCTTGGACTTTATGCCTTTTGACTTGTCCATACCTGGGGGGGTGACAGAATTCCCTAGTAAGTTGGTTCCCTTAGGAGTGAGTTGCCATTGGGTGGGTTTATGAAAGGTCATCATCCATCCCCACCATACTTATCACTTTTCATCATCTTCCCTCTCATCTATCCCCTGCATTGGTTCGGGCATTTGGTTTTCCAAGATAGTAAAGGGTTGTACCTTGCCTTATGGGAAGAAGGGCTAAAGGCTCAGAGGGTAAAAGTAGCTGGAAAAAGCTAAAAGCCAAAGAATCAAACCTTCATATGCTTCGCCCAGGGATCCCCGAGAAAGCAATAAAAGGCTTCTCAGAAAGAAAAGGGAGGGACCCATAAAATAAATAAACTCAAGACCTAGTTGGAGGATAGGGGGTCTCATCACGAGCTAGCCTATTAGGTCCATGGGCATGTAGCGATATGACACTATTATTCAGTTGGTCACCACGCCAGGGTAGTGGCTCTTGGTAGCATAGCCAAGAGAAAGGGGGTATCATCACGAGCCAACCTTCTCATCTCTGTGAAATGCTTGTGGGTAACACTGTCACCACTGGTCACCACGCCAAGGCAATGTCCTTCGGCTATTCTCTTGAAAGAAAAAGCAATAAGTTAAAAAAGGTAAAAAGCCATTGAATGGGCTAGGAAACATTTGCATCCATGACAAGTTACAGCTCACCCTCTTCAGAGGCACCCATAGGTAAGCCCTACATTTCCCTGTCATCACTGCACCCCTTGCCCAAACGTCCCCATATAATCTCATGCACTTACATGACCTAGATTGGTCTTCACCTGGAAACATCCCACACCTAAGGAGAATTAGCCCAATAGGAAGTCCTGAAACCCTCTCCAAACCTGGCTTGTAGAATAGCATAACGTCTTTGAGCACTTGTCTGGGAAAGGTAGGTTTCATGCACATGTTTGGGTAACTTGATTATTAGATGTGATTGACATCGCTATGATCCATGTGACTTATGAACCCATGAATGGCGCACTTGTTGTTGCTGCAGGACCACGCCCGACGAACAGGTACATATGGGGAGACGATTAGCTCGGACCTCCATAGGGCTAAAAGCCCACCAGATGGATGTTGAGACCCCAACCAGGGGCAGACATATACCAGAGGCTTGCACCGGAGAGAGAGGAGGACGTTCCACCAGAGATAGCTTGGCAGGCCTGGACCCAGGGGGGTCTTGCACTCCCACCAAGATGTTGGCCCTTGAAGGCCCTTGACGTCATCCTTCAGAGCCTTGACGTCATCCAGTTGAGGTATCCAGCTTGAGGGAGGCTTTGTTTGGCACGTGTGGCAGTTCCTGAGGGGTTTTGAGCCTCAACGTTTCACTTGGAGGGCTAATGTTCTAGCGAGAAGGCTAACGTCACCCTAGGAGGGGCATGATGTCACCCTAAAAAGATAAAATTAGGGTTTTATTTGACAATTTTGTGTAAAATTGGATTTTTCATGTAAACTGGCCATGTCGGCCTTTTTGACCTAATTTTGTAATTAAAGGTCATTTTGATTGTATAAATAAGGGATTTGTCCCTTGTATTTTATCATTATCTTTCACTCACACAAGTGAGGTCTAAATATTGCGCCCTACTTGAGGGTTCTTGGCTGAAAATTTAGGCGCACTTCTTGCAGGAGGCTAAATTTGGTGTTTCTTAGCATTTTTCTTGGTGGAAAATCTTCAACTAGGTTTATTTTTAGATTATTCTTGGTGGATGTAAGTGAATTTCTGCAATCCTTCTTTGCTTTGAATGGTTATGATACATTTACTTTACATTTATTCCAAGATTATGAAATTGCTAGTTTAAAACCCTAAGAGGACAAGCACATGTTATTGTCCTTGTCTTAACGATTTTTCACCTACTAGATTGTGTTAGAAACCCTACTTTCTTGAAGCATTGTGCTAAGGACCTGTTATCCATCAAAGTTGCACTAGGATGGACTTCCAGCGAACCGCCAAAGATTGAACATTGTTGTTCAAAGTTCTAAGTTCAGAAGTTCAGCTGGTCATTAAAGGCCAACCTTTTTCACATTTCCATAAAAATTTGTAATAAGATATGTTGCATGATAAACTTGTAAAAGGTCTTAGCCACCTAGTCTTAAGCATGAGTTATACTCTGGAGTGTTTTTTCACTTATTTATTATATTTTGTCGTCTAGGCAATTTATAATTTATGAGTTTTTTCACTCAATCCCTCCAGAACTAGAGTATATACCCATGGTTAGGTCTTAGCATGGATCTAAGCCTAGTGTCTAATGTATATTACCATGCTAAACATACTCCTAGAGTCTTATGGAAATGTGTTAAGTCCCCCTTAGGTTTTTTTAATTTTTCAGTTAATTAAAAAATTGTCAGAATTCGACAATTTTTAATTAAAAAATAAAGATGTATTAAAAAAGTGGTACTAGGAGACTTAATATGCCTTAGGGGTGCTCATTTTTGGACCTAGAGCACCCATATTACCTAAGTACCCACTTAGTTGAGCAAAAATAGTGATTTTAATCACTTAAAAATCATTTTTGCTCAAAAAACCCAAAAAAGTCAAAATAAAATCAATAAAATCAGCAAAGGGCAAAAATCAAGGAAACATGTGGGGACATGTTGGAGACAAATAAAGCCTCAAAAGGTTATGTGGCATCAAGTGGGTGAATTTCATTGGTTAAGTGACTAAAGTGGGGTATGTGTTCTATTGATTTGAGCATGTGCCAAAAAGGGGTGCGCACCTCTTGAGAGGTGGCGCATTCCCATGAGGGGCAGCCAACCTCTTGAGAGGTGGTGCCCCCACACTCCCTCATTGTTTACAAATGGCGAGTTATTGGAGTGTTGGGAGAGGTGGCAGCCCACTCTCTAACACTTGGCTATTTTCTCCTTACACTTGGTGCGCCCTCCTCCATTGGGAACTCCACCCTTTGGTCTATTTAAGCAAGCACTCTCCCATTGTAAAGCTAGTTGGAGCTTGGGATATCATGCTTGTTGTTGTAAACTATTGTAATATTCTTGGATTGTGAATAAAAGACTTTGGAGGTCAATTGGTCTTTGTGGTGATGCGTGGATGCTTGGATAATTGTTCAAAATCTTGAGGTAACTTTGTATTTGATCCAAAATCGTTGTATATCTACTTTATATTGCAGCCTTTGAAGGTGTGTTGTCACATAGTAGGGTAGGATTTACTCAATTTGGTTATTGTTTAGATTCTATTATTTTCTTATGTTCAGAAATTTAAAGATGCATGTTTTTCGGATGAACTAATATGTGTTTTCAAGTTTCTTTATAGGAAAGTATTGTTCTAACAAGTGTTTGCAAGGGTTGAAAGATCTAAATGGTTACTCAAAGCTTGAAGTAGAGTGGGATAGAAGATCCGTCTCTCAACTTCTTCAAGAGACAAAGCTTTTCCCTCTTTCATTGATCAAGGACACCATAGCCCAAGATTCAAGTTCCAAAGAAAATCCTCTCAATCTCTTCCTCTCATTTTATTTAAATTTATTCTTCAAGTTACTTTATGTTCTACATGCAAAGATAGATCATTCTAAAGTTACTTTTAATCAAAATCCGATGCATGCATGACCTTTTAGATCCAGGCAAAGTTTATCTCATTTTAAAAGCTAGATCTAGGAGCAAAGTTTACCTTTTGCTTGTCTTTATTGCAGATCTGTTTTAGCAAAAGAGTAAAGTGTGTTTGATCATTTAGATAAGGTTTTTGAATATCTTCTATTGGTTGTTCTATGACAGCGAGCAGAAGCAACCAATAGAGCCTCTCTTTAGTCTCTTAAAACTAGTCAAAAAATTACAAAATTTCCCTTTTTTTTTACTTAGAATTTTTTTAGAAAATTTGAGCTAGATTTTCGTTCATTCTTAATATACTCTTCAAGTGTCTTTTAGGTGAAGTTCGTCTAATTCATTTGTTGTTTTCTAGCAGGTTATTGAATAAAGAGGGAGAAATTTTGTCCATTTTGACCAAGGTTGGGGCGGTTTTGATCTTCAAAGTGAACCCTTGAAGACCCTTTTCCAAAAATTTGTAATACTTGTGAGTCCAAAGTTATAAGACTCACAAGTCTCCCAGAAAAGAAGAAAGACAAATTGTAAATCATATTAACAAAATAAGTGAAGCTAAGGAGGCTTCACTTTTTCTCTTTTTCCCTTAAAGGGGGAACCGGTGTGGTGGTGTTTGTTTCAGTTTTATGCATAGTTTTCTTTGCTTAAAGTCTAAATATATCTCATGATCTAAGGATTAAGTAAAAGGAATCAAATTTTACAAGTCTCAAAGCACTACACAACAATTTAGTTAGATTTTCCTTTCTGCAAATCAAGTAATCTTTAATTGCTAGACTAGCTTTATTTCCTGCAATTTTCAAAGTTGGCAAAATAAACCATCCCCTCAGCTCCTCGCAAGAGGCCTGGTCAGTGTGGATTAGTAATTAGTATAACATTTCAATTTCAGTATTTTATTTCCTTTTTAAAATAAACATTTCCCCTCAACTTTCAGTGCGGTTCCTGACCCTTCCAGTTGCGAGCTAGTCTCGATCTGCTAGGAGTAAGTTCATACACGCTGAACTGGTCAGTGGTGATAGAATAATTAGGGAAATCTCTAAAGTAGTTAGCTTAATGTGCGGGAAAACGCCTTAAAGTGACCTGCAAAGTAAGGCGGGACCTGGCTTCCCACCTGTTTTGGACATCCAACGCTTTGAGTGAATTTACTAATGAGACCATTGGGTTTCAGTAAACTCTCCGCAAGTTTCTAAGCAAAGAGCTAACCTCCAAGGAGGCCAAACACTTTCATTAACTCAACATCAATTTACCCTAATAAAACACACGAACTACATTCCCCACGATTACCTTTAAGGCACTGGTCTCATATTTACACTCAGCAAAGCCATATGCTTCACTTTACATTTCAGTTATCTATTTGAAGGAAATTTAATTTTACTTGCATCTAACAACTGTGTCTAAGTATCCTTTATGCAAGTACATGCTTAATGTTTATATCCTGGTGAATAATTGGTTTTTTTGTTTTATCAGTTTATGGTTGATTGTTGAAAGAATAAACTCCTAGATTTATTTCTTGTACTTAGTTTAGTTCAAGCCTTAGTATATTTGTTAGGGACTACCCCCCTTGGCTTCATTAGGAGTTAGCCTAGATGGAGGAGTTGAAGATTAGGTGATAGCACCTTAACTCTCACTTGCCCCCAAGGACACATCGAGTGGATTGAATATTTCTTCCACGTCTCCCAGGTGTGTATAAGGCGGCAACATTTTGGCATCGTTGCCGAGGATAAATCTTTCTATTCCCGGAACACGACTTGTTTTTCCTTGTTTTTACTTAGTATTTGATGCTTGTAGTTTATCAGAAATAGACTCGACCATCTGGCGACTCCACTTAATTCCAATTTAACTATGTATTCTACAAGGAGGAACTCAGAAGGCCTACTTAACTTCATTCCTGAACGTGAAAAGGTTTATCGAAAGAGGTTAGCCAAAGCCTCTTTTCGTAGAGTACTTAGTCATTTAGGAACCGAGTTTGTTTCTGATATCCACTTGATTTTTGTTGATAAAAGTTTTACTTCAGAAATGGCCATATATGCTCCATGTGATTTTAGTGCAACAAATAATTATCCACATGCTATTCCGGAAAAAACAATTGAGAAACTTCCTAGTTTTCAAGGTAATAATGCCATTTCTGCCAAAATGCATGTCAAATCATTCATGAGATGTATAAATAAATGGTGTGTTGCACACGATTATGAAGATGTCAAAATGAAGTTATTTGTTCTATCCTTAGAAGATGATGCTTCAGACTGGTATGAAGACAAGCCAAACAACTCTTTCAAAACCTTGAAGGAGCTCATGGATGTCTTTACTGAAAAGTGGGGGGAGAAGAGAGATCACTGTCATCTTTTAGATGCCCTTAACACAATGAAGAAAAATGAAAATGAAACCATGGACGAGTTCAACAAAAGGTTCAACAAACTAGTTTCAAGCATGCACACAGATATCAAACCTCCTGAGAGTGTTATCTTGATCTACCACATTGAGGCATTTGGTGGTGAGATGAGATATCAACTGAGAGATAAAGAACCTACCGACCTCAAAGCAGCTCAAGAAACTGCTAACAAGATTGATAAAAACATGCAAGCATCAGGAAAGTCGAACCTTCCAGGATTCACAAGGAGCAGTTATTCAAGACAGTCAGATCCTAAAGAGAAAGCAGCAGTTCCAAATAATAAAGATCCATCCTATGACCCTTTAAAGGCCATAACAGAGATGGTTAAAAGAATGGAGGCCACTCATGCTACCCAACTTAGTGCATTGCAGAATAGGTTGATAGCCATGGAGAGGTCCCAAAATCAAAATAACAAATTCCAACCGAGACCTGGTAATGAAAGATGGCAAAAGAAAACTCCTCAACAAGAACAAAGGCCACCAAATCAATTAGAGTCTAATAATGTGGTAAATGAGGACATACCACCTTTTTGCAGAGCATGTGACGACTTTCACGAAGAGTCCACTTGTCCAATATTTTGTCAAATAAACGAGCAAGGCCTCCCTCTAACAAACAACTTTGTGGGGCAATCAATAAACTCTAACCACATAAACAATTTTGGAGAAACTCAACCTTTGTCAATGGATCATTGGCTTAAAATGCAAGAGAGGTGTGAGCAATCAAATGATGTGGTTGAGGAGTATGATAATGTCACCAAGTTGTATGGACACAAACCCACAAACGAGCAGATCCTAGAGATGGCCAAGCATAAGGGAATAGCCTACCAAAGAAAAGGGAGAGATGGTGCAAGCAAGTCTCAAGCAAACTTTCCCAAGGTAACTAATCCTCCTCCAATTGTTGATCTATCTATTGATTTAGGTAGTTGGATTTCGAATGCTAAAATATTGGTTCCAGTATCAGACCTACTGAGAATTCCTTCACAAAAGGAAAAATTACTTAAAGCAATAAATATTCGTAATGGTAAAGAGGTTGCTAAGAGTCAGGAAAAGGAAAAGGAACTACATAAAGATCCTCCAATGGTTTTAACTAGTAGAGATAGAACCAAGGAAGAGAATCCTCCTTTCTTTGTGTCTCTAGAAATAAATGACCAATGGTTACATAACTGCATGTATGATTCTGGAGCTTCATCCAACATCATTACTAAAGGAATTATGCAAAGGTTGGGCCTTAAGGTTACAAGGCCCTATCAAAACATATATGCCATGAATTCCAGGGAAGTTGAAACCCTTGGGATTATCATAGATCTGTCAGTTAAGCTAGCTTTCCGCCCAAATTTTCCTTTTGAGATGGATGTGCTTGTAATTGATGTGCCAGATGCTTGGGGTATGCTTCTCTCAAGAAAATGGGGAGCTCACATGGGTGGTTGCATCAACATGGATTTGTCCTTTGCAACTATCCCATACCCTCCTCCATCAACCGAAAATTTCAGGTTGTTTAGAGAAAAAGAAAGAAAGTACCATATAGAAGACCCTAAAGAGCAGTTCAATGAGTTCTTATGCCAAACATCTGACATGGGAAATTTCTCGATTTGTTCAAACTTCCTAGCACCAGCTGAGGAAAAATTTAAGGATGAAAAGGAAAGTAATAAGGCTTGGAAGATGAACTTTGATTGTGCACATTCAAGATCAGGAAAGGAGGCTGGGATTGTCCTAGTTTCACCAACAGGAAAGTCTTACAATTTTACATTTAGATTGGAATTTGATGCAACAAATAATGTGGCTAAATATGAAGCACTTCTACTTGGCCTAGAAATTGCAAAAGATATGGGGATCAAAATAATAAATGTCAAGGGTGACTCAGACTTAGTCATTCTCTAGGTTAAAAATAAATTTGCAAGTAAAAGTGAAAGATTAAAAAGATACAGAAATGTAATTTGGGATACCATAGAAATGTTTGATGCTATGGATCTCATTTCAGTTCCTAGGGATCAGAACAGCGTAGCTGACAGTTTGGCAGTTGCAGCTTCAACCCTCCAACCTTCAGAGGATTTAATGAAAGGAGAGGGAAAACTAGAAATAATCTTTAGACCTTCAGTCCCAGACAATGTCGATCATTGGCAAGTCTTCAGAGATGACAAACAAATCCTAATAATCATTCATAATGTTCAAGAATTCTCAGATTTCAATGTCAGTTATAAAGAAGAAGGCAAAGATTATAATGAAGAGGATAACCCAATAAAGAATCCAGTCCCTAGAGGAATAATTGCCTTAGAAAAGATCTTTGATAGGCATGACATGCATAAGAAGAAAAAGGAAGTAGTAAAACCTGGCAGCTACATAGAAGTAAACATTGGGACAGAGGAGGTCCCGAGACTCATAAAAATTGGAAAGGGTACTTCAGAAAAAGAAAGAAAAGAATTAACAAGTCTTGTCAGTGAGTATAGGGATGTATTTGCTTTTACATATGATGAACTCAAAGCTTATAAAAATGATGTATTTCAACATACTATCCCACTCAAAGAAGACACAATACCTTTCCGGCAAAAACTTCGGCGAATAAATCCTAAGTTGGCACCTTTGGTTCAGGCAGAACCTAAAAAGATGTTGGATGCGGGCATCATTGCCCCAACAAGACAACCTTTGGTTCAGGCAGAACCTAAAAAGATGTTGGATGCGGGCATCATTGCCCCAACAAGACATTCTTCATGGTGTTCTAACTTGGTAGTAGTTAGAAATAAAAATGGGGGAATAAGGCTATGCATCGATTTTAGAAATTTGAACCTTGCATGCATTAAGGATAATTACCCCTTGCCCAACATGGAAACTCTATTGCAAAAAGTTACTGGGTCAAAAATAATGTCTATGTTAAATGGTTTCTCTGGATACAATCAAGTGTTAGTGAGGAAAGAGGATCAGAATAAGACAACTTTCACCACACCATGGGGCACCTTTGAGTACCTTAGAATGCCTTTTGGGCTATTAAATGTGAGTGCCACATTCCAGAGAGCCATGGATTTTGCCTTCCATGAATTGATGGGAAAAATCATCGAGATATACCAGGATGATCTAACTGTGTTTTCAAAGGAAAGATCTGATCATATAGGTCATCTCAGACATGTGTTTGAAAGATGCTGAAAATACGGCATCTCCTTGAATCCGGCCAAGTCAATCTTGGGAGTTGATGAGGGTAAGTTGTTGGGCCATATCATAGCAAAAGATGGGGTGAAAATGGACCCAGAAAGGGTGCAAGCCATACAAAAAGTCCCTTTACCCCAAACCAAGAAAGCCCTACAATCCTTCCTTGGTCAAATCAACTTTGTAAGAAGGTTCATCCCAAACTTGGCCGAAACTATGAAACCTATCCTCAAACTTTTAAAGAAAGATGTCAAGTTTGAGTGGACAGAAGAAGGAAGAAGAGCTTTTAAAAATATTAAGAACGCAATTGGTAAATCTCTTGTACTAATTAGTCCAAACTATGCTAAAGACTTTCAAATCTTCTCCTTCGCTTCTGAGAATACTATAGCAGGGGTGTTGCTCCAAAAGAATGATGATGGTCAAGAGCAACCCATTGCTTTCATGAGCAAGGCATTGCAAAATTCAGAGCTTAATTATACAACTATGGAAAAGCAAGCATATGCTTTGGTCAAATCCATTAAACATTTTCGAGTCTACATAGGATATTCAAAAGTTGTGGGGTATGTAACTCACCCAGCGGTAAAAGATATCCTTGGACAACAAGATTGCTTGGGGGTCAGAGGAAAGTGGGTTTCAAAAATACAAGAGTATGATCTAGAGATAAAACCCACCAAATTAATCAAAGGTCAAGGATTAGCTCAAATGCTAACTGAAGGAAATGAACAAGCTTTGAACTTAGTATATCAAAACAGCCAATTTAGGTCAGCGTTATCTCTAGAACTTCAAAAGTTAGAACAACATGAATGGTATGTTGATATCATTTTCTTCCTTTCTAATCTCACATGCCCTGGTCACTTAATTGGTCACAAAAGAAGAGCATTAAGATTAAAGGCAGCTAAGTATTGTATTATTCAAGATGGATTGGGGTGGAGGAACCCCGATGGGGTACTACTTAGATGTGTTGATGAGCTTGAGTCCAAAAGACTCTTGGTTGATTTTCATTCAGGATTTTGTGGTGGGCATTTTGCAGCCAAAACTACTGCCCACAAAATCCTCAGAGCAGGTTACTACTGGCCTACTATATTTTCAGATGTGCACAAAATGGTTAGGGGTCGTCAATAGTGTCAGTTGTTTACTGGGAAGCAGAAGCTAGCAGCCTTACCATTATAGCCAGTGGTGGTGGAAGCCCCTTTTCAGCAATGGGGGCTTGATTTCATTGGTCAGTTCAAAGATAATTCAAGTAATGGCTATACTTGGATAATCACAGCAACTGATTATTTTACAAAGTGGGTAGAGGTTATACCCACCAAGTCAGCAACCGATAAAGTGGTCATGGACTTTCTTGAAGACAGAATTATCACTAGATTTGGTGTGCCAGCAAAGATAACTACTGATAATGTCAAGGCCTTTAGTTCAACAGAATTATCCTCATTCTGTTTTAAGTATGGCATTATATTATCCCACTCTTCAAATTATTATCCCCAAGGCAATGGTCTTGCTGAGTCTAGAAACAAAAACTTAAAGACAATTCTTAAGAAAACTGTTGGGGATAACAAGAGGTCATGGGATAATAAGATCAAGTTTGCACTTTGGGCTGACAGGATCACAAAGAAGAGTTCAACAGGAAAGAGTCTCTTTGAGTTGGTTTACGGTCTTGATGTCACTTTGTCAGTTCATATGAAGCTTCCAGTGTATCAGTTTGTCCAGAAGTATGGTTTAGACGAGGATTTTCATCAGAATAGGATTGATCAGATCATTGAGTTGGATGAAAATAGAAGGAAAACCCTAGATCAAAGTATAAGAAATCAAGAAAAGATAAAGAAGACTTTTGATAAGTCCTCAAAACAAAGGGATTTCTGGGCAGACGATACGGTCCTTCTATGGGACAAATGGAAAGAGAATCCAGGAAGCCACAGCAAGTTCGAAGTTCGACAATCTATGGGCAGGGCCATATATTATCCAGGATGTAGCTGGAAAGAACTCCTTTGTCCTAAGCAGATTGGACGGTGAGAAGTTGCCACTACCAATAAATGGTCAACTTCTCAAGCTCTTCTTCAACGAAGTCATATGATGTCCATGGGGCATCTGTTGTATCATACTCTCTAAACCCTAACCTCTATACTTTAAATTTATTTTATTTTCTGTACATAGTTTATTCTTGTATATAGTTTAGTTTTGTAAAATTTGTATATATACATGTATATTATTTCTGCAGCTTATGTTTACTGTTGGATTTTATATATGGACATGTTATTGACAAAGTCTCGGTGATACAGGTCATGTGATTCTGGATTCTCGTATGCTTTCCTTCAAAGAATAAAAGATCAAGCACACGTCCCCATATGGAGTCAATGTTATCCATCAAAGTTGCACTAGGATGGACTTCCAGCGAGCCGCCAAAGATTGAACATTGTTGTTCAAAGTTTAGAAGTTCAGCCGGTCATTAAAGACCAACCTTTTTCACATTTCCATAAAAATTTGTAATAAGAGATGTTGCATGATGAACTTGTAAAAGGTCTTAGCCACCTAGTCTTAAGCATGAGTTATACTCTGGAGTGTTTTTTCACTTATTTATTATATTTTGTCGTCCAGGCAATTTATAATTTATGAGTTTTTTCACTCAATCCCTCAAGAGCTAGAGTATATACCCATGGTTAGGTCTTAGCATGGATCTAAGTCTAGTGTCTAATGTATATTACCATGCTAAACATACTCCTAGAGTCTTATGGAAATGTGTTAAGTCCCCCTTAGGTTTTTTTTTATTTTTCAATTAATTAAAAAATTGCCAGAATTCGGAAATTTTTAATTAAAAAATAAAGATGTATTAAAAAAGTGGTACTCGGGGACTTAATATGCCTTGGGGGTGCTCATTTTTGGACCTAGAGCACCCATATTACCTATGTACCCACTTAGTTGAGCAAAAATAGTGATTTTAATCACTTAAAAATCATTTTTGCTCAAAAAACCCAAAAAAGTCAAAATAAAATCAAGAAAATCAGCAAAGGGCAAAAATCAAAGAAACATGTAGGGATATGTTGGAGACAAATAAAGCATCAAAAGACTATGTGGCATCAAGTGGGTGACTTTCATTGGTTAAGTGACTAAAGTGGGGTATGTGTTCTATTGATTTGAGCATGTGCCAAAAAGGGGTGCGCACCTCTTGAGAGGTGGCGCATTCCCATGAGGGGCAGCCAACCTCTTGAGAGGTGGAGCCCCCACACTCCATCATTGTTTACAAATGGCGAGTTATTGGAGTGTTGGGAGAGGTGGCAGCCCACTCTCCAACACTTAGCTATTTTCTCCTTACACTTGGTGCACCCTCCCTCTACACTTGATGCGCCCTCCTCCATTGGGAACTCCACCCTTTGGTCTATCTAAGCAAGCACTCTCCCATTGTAAAGCTAGTTGGAACTTGGGATATCATGCATGTTGTTGTAAATTATTGTAATACTCTTGGATTGTGAATAAAAGACTTTGGAGGTCAATTGGTCTTTGTGGTGATGTGTGAATGCTTGAATAATTGTTCAAAACCTTGAGGTAACTTTGTATTTGATCCAAAATCGTTGTATATCTACTTTATATTGCAGCCTTTGAAGGTGTGTTGTCACATAGTAGTGTAGGATTTACTCAATTTGGTTATTGTTTAGATTCTATTATTTTCTTGTGTTCAGAAATTTAAAGATGCATGTTTTTTAGATGAACTAATATGTGTTTTCAAGTTTCTTTGTAGGAAAGTACTGTTCTAACAAGTGTTTGCAAGGGTTGAAAAATCTAAAGGTTACTCAAAGCTTGAAATAGACTGGGATAGAAGATTCATCCCTAAACTTCTTCAAGAGACAAAGTTTTTCCCTCTTTCATTGATCAAGGACCCCATAGCCCAAGATTCAAGTTCCAAAGAAAATCCTCTCAATCTCTTCCTCTCATTTTATTTAAATTTATTCTTCAAGTTACTTTATGTTCTACATGCAAAGATAGATCATTCTAATGTTACTTTTAATCGAAATCTGATGCATGCATGACCTTCTAGATCTAGGCAAAGTTTATCTCCTTTTAAAAGCTAGATCTAGGAACAAAGTTTACCTTTTGCTTGTCTTTATTGCAGATCTGTTTTGGCAAAAGAGTAAAGTGTGTTTGATCATTTAAATAAGGTTGTTGGATAACTTCTATTGGTTGTTCTATGACAGCAAGCAGAAGCAATCAATAGAGCCTCTCTTTAGTCTCTTAAAACTAGTCAAAAAATTACAAAATTTCCCTTTTTTTTACTTAGAATTTTTTTAGAAAATTTGAGCTAGATTTTCGTTCATTCTTAATACTCTCTTCAAGTGTCTTTTAGGTTATTGAATAAAGAGGGAGAAATTTTGTCCGTTTTGACCAAGGTTGGAGCGGTTTTGATCTTCAAAGTGAACCCTTGAAGACCCTTTTCCAAAAATTTGTAATACTTGTGAGTCCAAAGTTATAAAACTCACAAGTCTCCCAGAAAAGAAAAAAGGCAAATTGTAAATCATATTAATAAAATAAGTGAAGCTAAGGAGGCTTCACTTTTTCTCTTTTCCCCTTACGGGGGGAACCGGTGTGGTGGTGTTTGTTTCAGTTTCATGCATAGTTTCTTTTGCTTAAAGTCTAAATCTATCTCATGATCTAAGGATTAAGTAAAAGGAATCAAATTTTACAAGTCTCAAAGCACTACACAACAATTTAGTTAGATTTTCCTTTCTGCAAATCAAGTAATCTTTAATTGCTAGACTAGCTTTATTTCCTGCAATTTTCAAAGTTGGCAAAATAAACCATCCCCTCAACTCCTCGCAAGACGCCTGGTCAGTGTGGATTAGTAATTAGTATAACATTTCAATTTCAGTACTTTATTTCTCGTTTAAAATAAACATTTCCCCTTAATTCTCAGTGCGGTTCCTGACCCTTTCAGTTGCAAGCTAGTCTCGATCTGCTGGGAGTAAGTTCATACACGCTGAGCTGGTCAGTGGTGATAGATTAATTAGGGAAATCTCTAAAGTAGTTAACTTAATGTGCCGGAAAACGCCTTAAAGTGACCTGCGAAGTAAGGCGGGCCCTCTCGGGACCTGGCTTCCCACCCGTTCTGGACATCCAGCGCTTTGAGTGAGTTTACTAGTGAGACCATTGGGTTTCGGTAAACTCTCCGCAAGTTTCCAAGCAAAGAGATAACCTCCAAGGAGGCCAAACACTTTCATTAACTCAACATCAATTTACCCTAATAAAACACACAAACTACATTGTCCACGATTACCTTTAAGGCATTGGTCTCATATTTACACTCAACAAAGCCATATGTTTCACTTTACATTTCAGTTATCTATTTGAAGCAAATTTAATTTTACTTGCATCTAACAACTGTGTCTAAGTATCCTTTATGCAAGTACATGCTTAATGTTTATATCATGGTGAATAATTGGTTTTTTTGTTTTATCAGTTTATGGTTGATTATTGAAAGAATAAACTCCTAGATTTATTTCTTGTACTTAGTTTAGTTCAAGCCTTAGTATATTTGTTAGCGTCTACCCCCCTTAGCTTCGTTAGGAGTTAGCCTAGACGGAGGAGTTGAGAATTAGGTGACAGCACCTTAACTCTCACTTGCCCCCAAGGACACACCGAGTGGATTGAAGATTTCTTCCACGTCTCCCAGGTGTGTATATGGCGGCAACAGGGCCCTACCATTGTAGCACCCCAGAATCATTTGCTTCATCAAGCCGTCATTTACTTCATCCTTGAGCTAAATAAGGAGGAAAACCACTAGGGCCTAGGGTTACCTACTTCCTAATCGTCATTTTCCTCCTAGGGTTTAGTGATTGAGGCCATGGGTTACCAACACCTCAATCATTGATCTTCTTGTCTCTAGCTCTCACATTATCATTTGTTTCCTTCAAGTTTGTTGTTGCAAGTGACTCCATTAGCCCTAAAAGGCACTGATTTAGACCTTAAATTTGATTGATTGATGAAACAACCCTCAAATATTTTACCTCAAGCAACCTACTAACATTTCTTAACCCTAGATTAGACTAATTCACTAACCTTCTTGTTGTTACAAAAGTAAGCTACAGCCATTTATTACAGCAGTAAAAGCACTTAAAAGCAATTGCAAAGTTGATCTTTACATTGCCTAATTAGCTTCTAACCACTGCTAGTACATTGTTATTATTATTGGGTTATTATTTTTGGTCATTGTGAAGCTCTTTTAAGGCATTTATTGTGAAGTTATTATCTTGTATACATTGTTGTTATAAAATTTTGTTTGCTTCATCTTGCATCAACTTATTGCTTTTATTGACAAGTCCAAGGTTTTATGAAGCACTAACATCACATTGTACTTTCAAAAGATATTGTTTTTTTGTTGTTTTGTTTTGGGTAGGTACATCTAAGCACATCATTGCTTCATTGGTTAAAACTTTGGGACTTTCTGATCAGTGTGACTTGTGAGAGGGGATACCTTTTATTGACACTTTAACCTTTGGCTTCTCAAACACCCAGGTCACCGGGGTCGTCTCCCCTGGGCTATCATCCCTAAATAGAAAGAGGTATCTTATTAAGGTGACAATGATAGGATAACCTCCTGTTACACCAATTTGTCTTCCCTTAGCCTTTCCCTTTGGGACAAGTACAAATTGCGCGATAATAGAGCCCACTCAAGATCAGGAAAAGGGGCACGGATTGTATCAAAGTCTCCAACTGGAAAGTCTTATAATTTGCATTTAGACTTGAGTTTGATGCAACAAATAATGTGGTTGAGTATGAGGCACTTTTGCTTGGTTTGGAAATCGCTAAGGATATGGGTATTAAAATCTTAAATGTCAAAGGTGATTCAGACTTGGTGATTCTTCAAGTCAAATATAAGTATGCATGCAAAAGTGAGAGGTTGAGAATATACAGAAATGCCATTTGGGATACTATAGAACTCTTTGATGCTATAGATCTCATTGCAATCCCTAAGGAACAAAACAACTTGGCTAACAGTTGGGCAGTAGCAGCTTCAACCCTCTAGCCTTCAAAAGATCTGTTAAAAGGAAAAGGAAAGTTGGAAATAATCTTTAGGCCTTCAATTCCAGACAATGTTGATCACTGGCAAGTTTTAAGGGATGATGAACAAATCTTAAGGTTCATCCATGATGTTTAGAAATTTTCCAGTTTCAATGTCAACTACAAAGAGGAGGAGAAAGATTATATTGAGGAAGAAAACCCCATAAAAAATCCAATTCCTGGAGGAATAACTTCTTTAGAAAGAATCCTTGACAGGCATGACATGCATAAAAAGAAAAAAGTAGTAAAGCCTGGCAGTTACATTGAAATAAACATTGGGACAAAGAAAGTCCCAAGGTTCATAAAAATCGGAAAAGGTACTTCTGAAAAGGAAAGAAAGGAATGAATAAGTCTAGTCCAAGAGTATAAGGATGTATTTGCATTCATATATGATGAACTCAAAGCCTATAAAGAGGAAGTATTTCAACATACTATCCCCCTCAAAGTAGAAGCTAGCAACCTTGCCTCTTCAGCCAGTAGTAGTCGAAGCCCCTTTTCAGCAGTGGGGGTTTGATTTCATCGGTCAATTTAAAGATAATTCAAGTAATGGCTATACTTGAATTATCACAACAACCGATTATTTTACTAAGTGGGTAGAAGCAATACCCACCAAGTCAGCAACCGACAAAGTGGTTATGGATTTTCTTGAAGATAAGATTATCACTAGGTTCGATGTGCCCGCCAAGATAACTATCGATAATGCCAAAGCCTTCAGTTCAACAGAATTGTCCTCATTTTGTTTCAAGTATGGCATTATGTTGTCCCACTCTTCAAACTACTATCCCCAAGGCAATGGTCTTGTTGAGTCTAGCAACAAAAACTTAATGACTATCTTTAAAAAAACAATTGGGGATAATAAGAAGTCTTGGGATAACAAGATTAAGTTTGCTTTATAGGCGGACAAGATCACTAAGAAGAGTGCTACAGGAAAGAGTCCCTTTGAGCTTGTTTATGGGCTTTATGTCACTTTGCTAGTTCATTTAAAGCTTCTAGTATATCAGTTTGTGCAGAAGTATGGTTTGGGTGAGGATTTTCAGCAAAGCAAAATTGATCAATTGGTTGAGCTTGATGAAAGAAGAAGGAAGGCCTTAGATCAGAGCATAAAAAATCAAAAAAAGGTAAAAAAGACTTTTGACAAGCCTTCAAAGCAGAGGGATTTCCAGGCAGGTGATACAGTGCTTCTTTGGGACAAAAGAAGAGAGAAGTCGGGAAGTCACGGCAAGTTTGACAGTTTATGGACATGTCCATACATCATTCAGGACATGGCCGGCAAGAACTCTTTCTTCCTTAGCAAGTTGGATGGTGAGAAGTTGACGCTCCCAGAAAATGGTCAACTTCTCAAGTTATTCTTCAGTGACGTCATCTGATGCCCATAGGGCATCCTTTGTATCATATTCTCTAACCCTTCTCATTTCCTGTACATATTTTATTTACTGTTTTTGTATATATAAATGTATATTATTCTTGCAACTCATGTTTATTATTGGATTTTATATAGATATGTTACTGATGAGGTGTCGATGATGCAGGTTATTTGATTATGGATTCTCATATGGTCTCCTTCGATAAAAAGATCAACCACACGTCCCCATATGGAGCCAATGTTATCCACTGAGTTGTACTAGCTAGATTTGCAATTGAGCCGCCAAAGACTGAACAGTCAGATGCTTAGAATTCAGTGTTCAGAAATTCAACAGCTCTATGAGACCACCTTATTTCTGCATTTCCATCCCTCTGGGGGCATTGTAATAAATGACTTAAGCATGAAAGTTGTAAAAGACTATGGGCCACCTAAGACCTGAACACGAGTACGTACTCTAGAATGTTTTTTTTTTCACTTGTTAATTATTTCTTACTTGAGAAATTAGTCGATTAATAATTTCCAAGTTTTTTCACTCAAATCACCTCCAAAGCTTGAGTATGTGCTGGTAGCTAGGCCTTGGCATGGTATAACCAATGTCTAGTGTCTAAATGTATATGAATTCATGCTAAGTCATGTCTATTGAATCAAATGGAAATTGCGCTAAGTCCCCCTTAGGATATATTAAAGTTTTTAGTCAATAAAAAAATTCTCGTAAAACGGATAATTTTAATTGTAAGTGTCAATAAAATCATAAAAGTGGCATCAAATGTTGTCAGAAGCCATGTTTGAGCTCATTTTCTAAGCCAGAGCACCTCCTAAACCCTTATTCACCCTTTGCTAAGGCAAAAAATTGATTCCCCACAAGACATATCGAGGTTTCCTCGTGAAACCAATGTCTCACAAGACCTTTCCACCAAAAACTTAGGCGAATAAATCTTAAGTTAGCACCATTGGTTCAAGCTGAACTTAAAAAGATGTTGGATGTTGGCATCATTGCTCCAACGAGGCATTCTTCATGGTGTTCTCACTTTGTGGTGGTTAGAAAGAAAAACGGTGGAATAAGACTATGCATTGACTTTAGAAATCTAAATCTAGCATGCATTAAAGATAATTACCCCCTACCCAACATGGAGACTCTATTGCAAAGGGTAACTAGATCCAAAATAATGTCCATGTTGGATGGCTTCTCTGGTTATAATCAAGTGTTGGTGAGGAAGGAAGATCAAAATAAAACAACCTTCACCACACCATGGGGCACCTTTGAGTACTTAAGAATGCCTTTTGGCAATGCGGGTGCTACTTTCCAGAGGGCCATGGATTTTGTTGTTAAGGAATTAATGGGAAAGATCATTGAGATCTATCAAGATGACTTAACGGTTTTTTCAAAGGAAAGATCAGATCATATAGGTCATCTTAGACAGGTGTTTGAAAGATGTCGAAAATATGGCATCTCCTTAAATCCGGCTAAGTCAATTTTCGGTATTGATGATGGCAAGTTGTTAGGTCACATCATTGCAAAGGATGGGGTAAAGATTGATCCAGAAAGGGTGGAAGCCATTAAGTAAATCCCTTTACCCCAAACCAAGAAA
This sequence comes from Picea engelmannii, assembly GCA_009831015.1. Taxonomy (NCBI): domain Eukaryota; kingdom Viridiplantae; phylum Streptophyta; class Pinopsida; order Pinales; family Pinaceae; genus Picea; species Picea engelmannii. The sequence goes on along the minus strand of ML836510.1, from coordinate 9,376 downwards.
GTTCTCCAGTCTTTTCTTGGTCAGATCAACTTTGTCAGTGTTAGAATTTTAGGGTAAGAAGAAAACAGTAGTCTCTTTTAAATTTTAAAGCAAAAACTCCTTTAGATCTGATGTACAGAACAGCATATAGGGAAGTGACAGTAGAGTAGAATAGAACTCTGATCTTAAACAATAAAGCTAG
>ML836509.1:51054-65151 GCA_009831015.1 Picea engelmannii | reverse complement strand
TAAAAAATATATAAAATACTTAGAAATTTGAATATTTAAAAAAAAATATCGCCAAACATTTATAGTTGACATATGAAGGATTAGTAATATTCGCCAAGGTTTCTACATTTTAAAATAAATTTCCATCCTTAAAATCATCCCTGGACCTGGGCGGTTGTGTCGGCCAAACCTGCTATAGTAGGCTGGCCTTCGTCGGGGCTTGCCTCTTTCTCGTGGCATGGATGCGTAGAGCACCAGGCAGGATGAAATTATGGCTGAGCAGGATAAATCTTGGAGTAGAACTAACAGAATGATGTTGTGCTTTGGGCCTAAGTGCTCAATATAAAACTTTCCGCTCGGTGAAAAGACCAGGAGGGCGGAGGAATTGATGTCTCTGGTAGCCATTAGTGCAGATATAATGGCCATAACCAAAATCGTACTGAAGTCGAGGAGCCGAGCTTGGGCCTCCATTAAGGCCCATCACACTAAACCTTGACGCTCATGCAGACTAACCATCACGACTGGAAAGGGGGGGAGGGTGGCGGTGAGGGGTTTTAACTGCCCTCATAATCGTCCCATCTGTTGACGCGTGTGGCCCATGTGTCACCCCATTCGAGGCTCTGGGGCAAATCTTACGTGTTGTTATTTTCTTTGTTTCTTTGTTCTTGCTTGATCTTTACTTTCTTTGTTTTTGTTTGATTTTTACTTAATATTATATTTTGTTACTTTCTTTGTTAATGTTTAATATATTTTTATATTAAATGAAAATTTAAAAAAAAATAATTTGTTTTTTTTTTATCATCAATTTTTAAATTTAATTAATAATCAACATTTTTTTTTATATAATTTAAAAAATAAATAAAATTAATTTAAGAATACACTATTTTAAAAATATTTTATTACTCCATGGTACTTTACTCAATCAAAAATTGGTCTCCCTCGTTGTCTTTTTATGATGATGATGATGATGATTAACGTCCACTAAGACCAAATTGGTCTATCGGACCTTAAGAGGGTAAGTCTATAATTTTTTTCTGTGCTAAAAAAACATTAAGAGAAGCTTTCCAAGATCACCATACGTTTATTGAGTTAAGAGGTTAGGAAGGTTGGTAGTGTGACAAATATTTTGAAAATGAGATCTAATATGGGTATAGGCTGGACAATCTAAGAGATAGTGCTTTTCATCTTCAACCTTCTTAGTGTCACAAAGGTAACACACTCTTTCATCCCATGGCGTTTTAGGAATTGACCAACGCCCAGTTTCACTATGGACTACAAAAGGATATAATAAAAATAAATATCTAGAGATTTGGACTTTTTATATTTATTATCAAGAATTGTGTACTTTTTGTATTTACTATGAAGCACTCTGTACTTCGACATCGACTTCCAAATGTTGCATAATCAATACTGAAATATTTTTGTGTAACGAAACATCATTTTTTTAAGTGTAAAATGAATATGTAATAGATTTGAGGAAACATTAATTTTTAAAAGTGTAAAATGAATCTATAATATATTTATATGATGATACATGTTTATTATTATTTTTTTGAAGTTTATTTTAAAATTTTATATTTAATTAGATTGATAAAAATATAGTTATTTCAAAATATTTGTCACATTACCAATCTTTCTAACTTCTTACCTCAACAAAACTATGGTGATCTTGGAAAACTTCGCTTAATGATTTTCGAGCACATAAACACAAATTTTAAAGAATCTCAAGCCATCACTTACCCTCTTAAGATCCGATAGACCAATTTGGTATTAGTGGATGTTAATCATCACCATCATCATCACTATGTATGAAAATATAATTTTATTTCATCCTTAAAAAATGTTATATATTTTTATATTTATTTTTAATGATTTTTATTATAAAACTTAACTTAGTTAATAAAATCTTATTGTTTATTTCTATATATAACTCAATTTTTAGTTTAAGAGATTGTTAAAAATTTAACTAATTCCCAATTTAAAATAAATTTAATTACTTTCTGTTCCTATAAATTTAGTAAAATGAAGATTATCTTAAACCCATATCTATCAAGCATAAGGGGATCAAATTCCTTAAGGTGTAATTTTTTTTTATCTTTAATTATATGTCATGTATTAATTCCTTCATATTAAATGATAAAAAAATTATACCTTAATAAATTTAATCCCTCGCTCTTCGTTTAAGATGGTTCTACATTGGTTTAATGCCTCTCCCTTTACTATTGCCACATGTCACCTAGGGATGTGTCCATGTCACTACCGCATGTCACCTAGTGATATGTTCATGTCATTGCTACATGTCACCAATGGATAGGTCCACGTCACTACCATGTGTCACCTAGGGATATGTCCATGTCACTGCCACATGTCCCAATATGGTAGGTCCACGAAAATGGGGAATAAACTTAGGATAAGAAATAATATTAAAAAAATAAATGTAGGGTTTATGGAGTTACGAGAATGCAGAGGTAAAGGAGGTAGGTGAAGGGATAAAAAATGGTAAAAATGACTAAGTATGGCATCATTACTCCCACAATACTTGAAAAATGACTAAGTATAGGACTCAATAAAAATAAAGTGTAAACCTTAGTAAAATGACTAAGTCATGAATGGTGCAATTTAGGTAAAGCGGAAGATAAAGGTGCAATTTGAGGATAACTCAATTGCAGGTCGGGCATGCGGGTTTGGGACATGTTGTACTCCCGTATTAAAAAAATACTGAGTATAACACTTAATGAGGGTGAAATGTGGATAATCTTATATTAACAAAAAAGACTTAGCATAAAACTTAACGTGGGTGCAATTTGGGTAATGCGAAAGTGGAGGATTGTAAATTGATGGTGGTGGGATTGCGGTTGCGGGACACAAGACATGGGAAAAAAGGTAAATGAAGTCCCGAGGTACCACATCCTCAATAGAAGACTTAATGAGAAAAGAGTAAAACATGGTAAGTCATTAAAAATGACTAAATGTTGAGGAGCTGAGTAGTAGGGTTACGTGAGTCATACAGTCACCTGAAAATAAGAAACTGAAAATAAAATATAAAATGGAAAATGGAAAAAGGAAAATGGAACATGAAAAATAGAAAATTGAAAAAGGAAATGTAATATTCCAAATATAAAATAGTATGCAGAACATAAATAACTAGCTGGAAATGGCAGATTAACAATAATATAACCAGAACAACACCACAATAATACCAAAATTATACCAGAATAACACTAGAAAGAGCACTTTGATTACTGGGAGCAATGTTCACTTTCCTCTTCGAGGGGGACACTTCCAACAAAGCAGTGCTCTATTACAATAATATCCAAGATAAAACTTCTCATACCCTCTATTCCTATTTATACTGAATCTATCTATCCAAAAGAACAATCTAGAGGAAGATCCTTCTAGAAGCCGAAGCTTCTATTACGTCTTCTTACATTTGACTTATTCCTCCTTATTGCTAGGCCTTATTAATATTGACATTATTACATGGAAATATATTATTCTACCCACTTGAAGGGTTAGGTAGGTTATGTCCCTAACATTCCCTCCCCCTTAGAATCAACCTTGTCCTCAAGGCTTGAGATGAGGAAATTGTTGCAGAATATTAGCGGTCTCCCAGGTGGCATCTACTGGAGTTGTATCTTTCCACTAAACTAACACTCCCTTGATGGTACACTAACGAAGACGATGCTCTCATTGGTCCAAAACTGCTCATGGCTGCAACCAGATGGATCCTTCTTCATCCAACTCCGGAAGGTTGGTTTGAGTTTGACACTTAGTTCCAATCACCTTCTTTAAGAAAGAGACATGAAAAACATGATGGATCTTGCAATGATTTGGTAAAGCTAATTGAAAGGCCACCTGCCCAACACGCTTGAGAACTATATAAGGACCATCAAATTTGGGTGCCAATTTCTGACAATGTTCGACCTTGAGTGAAGTTTTCTTATAAGGTTGCAGCCGAAGAAATACTTGGTATCCTTTAACAAATTTTTCGTTCTGAGCGACCTTGATCGGCTTGTTGCTTCATGCGATTCTGATCCATGACCAAATTCTCTTTGAGGGTACGGAGAATAGCCTCACGAGCTGTAAGTGTTTGTTCTACCGCCTAGACCTTCGATACATCTGACATGTAAGAGAGAACTGAAGGTGGATTTTGGCCATATACTGCTTCAAAAGGAGTCATGCGAGTAGCTCTATGGTAAGAAGTGTTGTACCACCATTCAACTAATGGTAACCATTGAGCCCATTGATTTTTCCTTTCAGAGGAAAAACACTTCAAATAAGTCTCCAAACACTTATTGATGACTTCAGTTTGACTATCAGTTTGGGGATGATAGGCGGTGCTGAGATGCAATTGGGTTCCCTGGATTCTGAATAGTTCTTGCCAAAACTTGCTAGTGAAAGTTGGATCTTGATTAGAAACAATAGAATGAGGCATGCCATGAAGCTTGAAGATATGATCCATGAAAATTTGAGCCCCAATTGATGCGGTAAATGGGTGTTGAAGAGCACATAAATGAGCATACCTGGAAAGACAATCCACAACTACCATGATGACAGACTTATTTCTTGATTTAGGTAATCCCACAGTAAAATCCATAGAGATGTTCCTCCAAATAGTGGGTGGAATCGGAAGCGGTTGGAGTGTGCCAGGAGGTTTGATGGTTTCACCTTTGTTGCATTGACAAACATCACATTCTGCTACAAAAGTGCGAACATCATTTTTCATACCATCCCGGAAAAAAGAACATTTGACCCGGTCATAGGTTTTGGTAAACCTTGAATGCCCAGCTGTGGGAGTAGCATGAAGCTTAGAAAGCACTGTGGATTTAAGTTGTGACTGTTTACTTAAATACAAACAACCTTTGTAGCAAAATTCATTGTTTTTCCAAGAGTACCCTGGGGAAACTGGAGAGTTGGATTTCAATTGTTGGATCATATGTGATATTTTAGTATCATGTAGTCATTCAATTGTTGGATCATATGTGATATGTTAGGATCATGTAGCCATTCTTGGTGCACAACTTGGAGCCAATCCGGTACAATGAAGGAGAGGGAAAAAATGACCCTTCATCTTCATATTTTCGAGAAAGAGCATCAGTAACCACATTTTATTTGCCTTTCTTGTAAATGATCTCATAATCATAACCAAAGAGCTTATTTAACCATTTTTGTTTCTTTGGGGAGGAAGGCCATTTCTCCATAAAATACTTGAGGCTTTGATGATCTGTCTTAATTTGGAAGCGTTCCCCCAGGAGATAAGGGTGTCAGAGATCCACTGCATGCAGAATAACCAACATTTCCTTTTCATAGATTGATTGGCTCAAATGGCGTTCAGACAATTTTTTACTAGTAAATGCAAAAGGTCTTCCCTCTTGCATAAGGACAACGCCAATTCCTCTGCATGAGGCATCACATTCAAGGACAAAGGTTTTTGTGAAATCAGGAAGGGCCAAGACCGGAGATGCCTTCAAAGCTTGAAAATCTCGATCTGCTGAGAGAGTCCAAGTGAAAGTATTATTTTTAAGGAGAGCAATGAGAGGGGCCACAATCTTCCCATAATCCTGAACAAACTTGCGATAATAGCCGGTTAAACCCAAAAAACCACGTAAGATTTTGATAGTCTTGGGATGAGTCCAATCCTGCATTGCTTCAATCTTTTTAGGATCCACCCGGACACCAACCTTTCCAACAATATGACCCAAGTACTCTACTTCTGAGGCTCCAAAGGCATATTTAGAGCATTTGAGGAAAAATTGGTGTTGCGAGAGTAGATGGAGAATTTGATCCACATGGGAAAGATGAGATTGCCAAGTTTTACTATAGATGAGAATATCATCAAAGAAAACTAAGACACAATGACAAAGAAAAGGACATAAGACATGATTCATGAGGCTTTAGAAGGTGGAGGGGGCATTCCACAGGCCAAAGGACATGACCAAAAACTCATAGTGACCCTCATGAGTTCAAAAGGAAGTCTTGGGTATGTCAGCTTCTTGCATACATATCTGGTGGTAGTCAGAATGCAGATCAAGATTAGTGAAGTATTGAGCGCCACTCAACTAATCCAAGAGATAATCAATGACAGGAATGGGGATCTTATCCTTGATGGTGATCTTATTGAGGGAACGAAAGTCAGGACACATGTTCCAAGTACCTTCTTTATTAAGTACCATGATCTAGAATCGGATCCAGGAGGCTTCGAGGTCCATAAAAGGCTCAAAAAATGAAAGTTCTTGGAATAAGAGGAAACCAATTCCATTGCGACCATCTCGTCGCGCTAATTCTGGCCATATATTTACTTTCTCAAACGGGCGCCGTATGCGAAAGTTATCACACTCTGATCATTTTCCCAAACAGCTAAAAAGTCAACAGTCAAACTGAAAAAAAGTCAATGCTGACGTTAGCATGACATCACCATGTTGATGTAAGCATATTGACATGTGGCAGCACAACAGTGGGGTGACTGGACAGTGACAGGGACTAGTAGCATGTTGACACGTGGCTTCGGAGAACAATAAATGGTGGGGTGCCACGTGGCCTAGACATGGCCTGCCACGTGGCACCCATTGGTTGGCTCGTTACTTATATGCAAATTTTTTTGTAGTTAGTAGGAATCAAACCCTGAACCTCTCCACAGAGCTCCGTGCCTTAACAAAGGACCGAGTACCGATGCGCCATGGGTGGTTCTTATTATAACATGGCTTAAAATAAATATTTGAAGTGAAGAAAGGTTCGAAATGGGGGCGGAAAGGGCTGGGGCTAGGCCCCAATCCATGGATTTGCGCATCCACATACGCCCACACCCAAAAGATAAGCGCTTCACTCCGTGGATAAGTCAGGGCGCGAGGGTTATGGGTTGTTGGCGCGGGAATTGGGGAATAGCCCCCTATTTTATGGGGTTTGACGTGACCGCTTCCCGGTGTAATTTGGCGCACAATTATGCCTTAGCCCCTGGTTTCGGGGATTTCCCCATTTATGCACCATACGACTGGGTATTTTGGAGGAGAGGCCAACGCGCAACCCCTAAGGGGCTGGCGCATGGCCATATTGTTATTGCATGTGTCCTTAAAAGGGGGGCGCACACCCAGGGAGAGGGGCTAAGCCCTATTATTAACATAAAGTGGGTTTTATAATATGGTTTGGGTTTTTTTATGATTTTTAGGCCTGTTAATGGAGATTTTGGCCATTATTGGGAGATATTGGGCTCTTTTTGAGCCCATATTTTGGGAGGAAGTTGGGGAAGGATAACCAACTTCAGATCTATAAAAACCAGGCCTGTTTGAGGCCATGGAGGATAGTCAGATCAGAGTTATGCTGAAGCAAATCCAAGCCAAAGACATTTTTATGCAGGGAAGTTGTTGAGGAGAAGACGCTTGTGGGGCATTTCTGGGAGCTACACTCAGTCTTTTTCAGTGCCGTTAGTTGTGTTGGATTTTTGAGGTTGATAAGAACACAACGAGATTAGAATGGATTCCATTTGATGTACTTTTGATGTACTTTGCAAGCATTGAAGAATTAATAAAGAAGCCTCCCCCATTGAGACAAAGGCCCGGAGACATAGGCAATTTTGTGTCGAACTCTGTTATCACTTCTCTTGTTATGGTTTGTTGTTCTTATTAATTATGTTCAATTTTGTATATGGGTTTATGGCTGTGATATAATTCTCTTATCTTCATCCTCTTTCATTAGCTTCTTAAATGGTTAATAAATGCATGCAGAAATAACTCAACCACAGTCATTAAAAGATCTTTTCGGATCATACCATGACCAAAGGGAAATAATAAGGGCTGGTACTGGGGAGGATAACACCCGCTTGGACCAATTCCTGCACTATTTTCTTAATTTGATTCTTTTGGGAAAAGGGGTGACGATAAGGGAGAACATTGGGAGGAAGACTTCCCAGAACAAGGGAAATGGAATGATCATGAACACCACGAGAAGGAGGAAGTCCATGAGGTGTGGAAAAAACAACTTGATGTTTGGAAAGGATAGCTTGGAGGTCAGGATGCACAAAGGGTGTCTCAACGAATTGAATATAATGGAGTTGAGAAATGATATCGGAGTGGCCTTTCTTAAGGAGATTTTCCATACGATGGGAACTAATGATATCAGGAGAACCAACTGTGAGACCTTGAAATTGATACCTTTTGTCCTTCCTGTTGGAATTGCATGGTTAATTCCTTAAAATCCATAAGAATGGGACCCAAAGTGCATAACCATTCAACACCTAACACAATGTCACAACCTCCCATGTCAATGGAAAGCATATGAGATTTCAGTTGGTAATGTCCAATTTGAAGAAACAAATTTTCACAACGCCCACCACATTTCATGAACCCACCATTGGCTATCATGATTTGAAAATTATTGACAACACAAATATAGCAATTAGTTTCTTGGGCAATGCAACGATGAATAAAATTGTGGGTGCTACCACTGTTAACAAGGATGATGACCTTCCTGTGATTAATGTATCCAATGAGCTTGAGCATTTGTGGGGCCGAGAATCTAGTGAGGGCATGCAAGGAAATAAATGGGTCAACTTCAGGTGGGTCAGCAGGCTCCTCGGTGGCATCGGGAAGGAAGGGTTCTTCAACAAGGGGAACTGTCACATCCTCTTCAGGAACATCTTCAGAAATGGACAGAAATAGTTTTTGTTACTTACGCTTGTGCCCCAAAAAATATTTTTCATCGCAATTATAACAAAGAACCTTCAGTTGGCGTTCAACCATTTCAGCCCTAGTTAGTTTCTGGACCTTGAGGGGAGTGACAGGGGGGTTAGGATTAGTGGGTTGAGGGCAAGGAATGAAAGGGGGTTTTTTGTTCTGGGAAAAAAAAACTTGTTGGGCCTCTTTAGCACATTGAGTAGCTTCCAACCAAGTTGGAGGGAGGGCCATGGGAACTTGGGATCATATTTCATCCTTGAGACCACTGATAAAGAATTCACGGAAAAATGCATCTAACATACCCTCTGTTCGAAAGGCCAAATGCTCAAAATCAGTGATGGAGTCTTCCACTATGCTTGACTGTTTCAACTTGGTCAAATTACCGAGATAGTGGGTATTAGTATCAAAGAGGGCATAGAGCTCAACAATAAACTGGGTCCAGGCAATATACCCATGACGTGATTTTTTTTTCCATTGCTACCATTGCCAACGTTCAGGATCTAGAGAGAGGACACCATAGCAAAGTTTGGCCAACTCGTCAGTAATACCATGCAGATAAAAATAATGCTCCATTTGAGTGACCCAACCTATAGGATCAGATCTATCAAATTTATTGATCTCTACGTGGGGAAGCCGGGGTTCACGATGAAATGAGTTAGAGTGAAAATGCAGAGACTGAGAGGAATCAACAACATTGGGTTGTTTTGATGAGGAATTACCCGTAGGGCAGTTCAACAATTGATTGACAACAAATTGGAGGGAGGTCAATTGGGTTGTGAGGTTGGCTTCCATGTTGTTAAATTTGTGCTCTAATTTGTCAATGTGGGAATTGGTAGAATTCATCTGAGATGTGAGATGTTCGATGGAGACATGGGCTTGATTGACAAAAGTTTGGAGTTCTTGGTTGCGAGTGGTGGCCATTTGGAGAGGGGAAGTTTAGGTAAGGAAAAAAAATGGGTGGGTGGGACCACAAAAAAAAGGACTTAGAAGTGATAGGTACCACGACGATCAGTGCTTGAAGGGAAATATAATGGAATAGGCAGAAAAATAGGGAAATTGGGAAGGGGTCGGGTCCACTAAAAGAAAAAGGATTAAAAACGAAGGGTATGACTACGATCAGGGAAAAAGGGGAATCCAATGGAATAGGTCCCAAATAAGTGTGTCAATGGGACCACTATACTCGTTATTATTTTACTCCTGCGGAGTTATACTCTGTATTGAAGAATACTGCAATGATGAAATGCCCAAATGCTTAACAAGAAGAAATGTGTAGTAATTTTGCATCCAGAATGCAGAAGACATTGTAGCACAACAATATATATTGTATGTTCTTTTTATGTTTCCTTCCCAAGGGTTAGGGTATTCAAGGGTTCTACAGACAAGGGTTTTCCCTGTGTTATAGCTCTTTGATATACGTGTGGGGTCCAACAATAGTAATCGGCCTAATATCTTAGGGAACCAACTAAGGAGGTTAGACCGTACCCTTATTCTTACTACTCAACTACCCAGGTACTAGAGAGTATCCCCTTGAGTGTTATTCTTGGTGGCACTATAACAATCAGGCAACCAATCGGTTTATCTATGGATGGATTCATGAGATCTAGGCCAATCCATATATATGTGATGTCTGATGCAATACCACTCGAAGGGGTACCACCATGGGTTACAAGGGTGGCCAACAAATGTGCGCTTAAGTACCACTTGTATTTCCTCCATGTATGAATCCCCAACCGCAAGTTTATGCATGTAATGACAGATCTATGTAGCTTAAAGACGCTGAAATACGTCTCTAACCTAAAAAAAAAATTAACCCATAATTTTCTGCCGAGGAAGGTGCTCTGATACCACTTATAATATTCCAGATATAAAATAGTATGCATAACAGAAATAATCAGCTAGAAATGGAAGATAAGCAATGATATAACCAGAACAACACCACAATAATACCAAATTATACCAGAATAACACGAGAAATAACACTTTGATTACTGGGAACAATGTTCACTTGCCTCTTTGAGGGGGAAACCTCCAGAAGAGCAGAGCTCTATTACAATAATATCCAAGAAAAAAATGCTCATACCCTCTATTCCTATTTATACTAAATCTTTCTATCCAAAAGAACAATCTAGAGGAATATCCTTCTAGAAGCAGAAACTTCTATTAGGTCTTATTACATTTGACTTATTCCTCCTTATTGCTAGGCCTTATTAATATTGACCTTTATTACATGGAAATATATTATTCTACCCACTTGAAGGGTTAGGTCCTTAACAAAAAATAGGAAAAGTAAAATGGTAAATGAAAAATAGAAATAAAAATTGTAAATGGAAAATAGAAAATGAAAATGAATTATGAAAATGACTAAGTGGTGGATATTATGAAAATTAACTAAGTGGATATTGAAAATGACAATGGGTTAAGTATGGAAATGGTTAAGTATGGAGAATAGTGAGGAAGGATAGTAGAGTGGAAAGAAAGAAAAATGGCTAAGTATAAAGTGTGGAGAGTGGAGAATGAGGAAAATGGGAAAACTGGCTAAGTATGAGAAAATGTCATTATGCGGGTCGCAAAAGTGAGAGGTCATTCTGTAAAACATGGGACTGTGGGTTGCAGGATACGAGCATGGAAAAATGCAAGTGCGATAGTCATGTGTCCCACATCCACATTCTAAGAAAAATGGTTAATTATGGGGCAACAATATGTGGGAGAAAAATGACATATTTTGGGCATATGAGCTCTGTTTTAGATTCTGTAAAGTGATGAATGGAGATGAGACATAGGGATATTTAGTGAGAATATAAACATAACCAATTTCATTCTTTTAGTATCTTTTTTTTTTCTTAACTTGTGTTTCAAAGAGAAACCATCTCTGTAAGTTTTTCATGATGAAGGACTGGAGAGATGAATCTGATTGGAAACTTGTTGGGTCTTCATGGTCAACATTTGAATATTATTTATAACTTTCCATGTTCGAAAAAATTTTAGTCTCTATTTGAAAGAAAAATAGGCTCACATATTTACCTTAATCACTTAGTTTATGGGTGGCAGGAAAACACATCAACATGTATATTATAGGATGTATACTTTGTTGTACCATCAAGCCTAGTAACAAGAAGCAAGGTCTATACCATCCCTTACATGTACCCACTCGACCCTGGAAAAGTATTTCCATGGAGTTTGTGGGAGGTTTACCAAAAAACGGGAAGGGACATGACTATCTATTTGTGGTAGTTGACAGGTTCAACAAAATGTGTATTCTCCTGCCTTGTAAAAAGACCATCAAGGGATAGGAAACAAAAAAATTGTTCTTTGAACAAGTATCGGTGCACTTTGGGATACCAAGGAGCATCATCTTAGATAGGGACAATATATTTCTCAATGCCTTTTGGAAAACATTGTGGGAGAAGATGGACACTAAGCTCAAGAGGTATACAACATTCCCTCCATAGACATATGTCCAGATATAAACATTCAAATATACAACACTCTTATAATAGAGCAGCCCACACTTCTAATAGTAAGTCACCTTTTGAAACTTGCTTTGGATATTTTCCACCTTCACCCTTAGATGTTATATATGGAAAACAAGGAGGAGTGAGGGAGGAACTCAGAGAAGATGCATCAAAAGTAGAAAAAAATGTTGAAAAGATCAAGCAGATCCATTTGAAAGTATAGGATACACTGAAGAAGCCACATGAAAAGTAGAAGGCTAGACATGACCAACACATAACAAAGAGAAAATTTATAGTGGGAGACAAAGTATGGTTACATTTGAATGAAATACTATAGGGTCTTGGTAAGAAGATCAAGGCTCTGTGTTATGGTCCTTTTTAGGTATTAGAAAAGGTGGGAGATAACGTCTATAGAATCAGTATACCCCCATACATGCACATTTACTCTGTACAGTGGAGAATCTAAAACTTGATGAGCCCTCCATATTGGATCAAGAGGAGGAGCGGGTCCTACCTTCCATGGATGGTTTAGCACTAGATGCTCAGGAAGAGGACATAGTTTCAGAGAAGAAGTCCAGAAATAAAAGATAGGGCCAACATGATCTTTGGTAGGTTGGGTTGAAAGGACAATTTTCAGGCAAATAAAATTGGTACTCTAGGGATAAGGAAGAATTTTTTTTCCTCACCTCATTTAGTAAATCTTGTGGGGACCAAAATACTCCATAAATTGGGAGGTGTGATATAGATAGTATCATTATATTATTTTTCATCTATCTCAATGCTTTCAAAGTGGAAAAATTGGAGGAATAAGCTTGCAAGGTCATTTTAATGGTAGGTCCCAATTTGGAAAATTGGGGTTTGAAACCTTCTGGAGCCATTTTGAGGCATCAAATGCCATTTTTTGGAGTCAAAACTTTCCTAACAACAGATTCAACCTCGTGATTCTATTCTACACATTGATACCTTTTCAACGACTCAAACATCGTGTCAGTTGAAGCTTGTATGCAAAAGTTATGCCTCCCACAAGTTGACCTATCATGTTAACCACCATGGAAGGAGATGATGCCATGTCAACCCTCGTTACTCATGTACATGGGGATATCCATGTATGGACTTTAAAGAGGATTCTATAAGGTCCAAAACCTTATCACAATTGAGGGTTGAGGAAGTCAAAACCCTATCCCTAGATGGCTATTAGGTTATGTTAAATACTAGGCCACCAAGAGGAGAGGGGGCTCTATTCTTTTGTAGTGTATCTTGTTTCATAGATGCGAAAAACATCTAAGAGTGGTATTTTGTGAGTAGAACAAATGAGGAGATATTATGTAGCATACATATAAGCCACAATGTCAAAGGAAACTCCACAGAGAGCGCATGTTTTTAATTTTTCATATTTCATCTGTTGCATACATTTTAAGCAGAAAAACAGTAATTACAGAATATGAGATCTAAAGGAAAACAATTTTCACAGTAAATATTTCAGTATTTTATTAGATCTCTTGTGACAAACTCTCCAGTAGAATATCCATGACAATTTACAGAAAGACTAATTTAAACCTACGTTTGAAAGGTCTTAGATCAAAATTATTTAAAATTTAATGAAATTGGTGTTACTTCTTGTTCAAAACATATATATATATAAAATTTCTAGCTCATGAGATTTGAACCTTAGGCATAAGTGTTGTCCATTCTTCACTATTGATAATGTGTTGTTTGTGCAACCAAGCACACACCCATTTGTGTCAAACCCATTGCTATTTAGACTATTGTGACCTATGATGAGAATCCCAAACAAATTCCCCTTCAAACTTCCATTCACATATATTTTGTCCCAAGCCTCCTTTGTTAGCATGAATTCCCCATTCAAACTTTCTTTCACATATATAATTTAATCAATTCCTTACTTTATTGGCAACACATAATAAAGGTCAATTTTGATTTGTGTATGAATGAATTTTTTATGGTTTTATTGATTTTTAACTTGGAAATTTTCTTGGCAT